>WUAW01020585.1:9393-20590 GCA_017165845.1 Thaumetopoea pityocampa
ACCTTTAATTTATAAAATTTGACATCTAACAATATACAATAGTATATTGTTAGATGTCATATAATATACAATAGTACATATATAATAGTATTTTTATATTATATTCACGGCATGAATCGACATAAGATATTTGACAAAAAATAATGTCAATAGTAACTGATAAATTATGTTAACAAAATGGTGACATTATAACCACAGAATTGTCACCGAATTAAATTTCCATGCCGTTAACAAAAAAAAATGGTGTCGTTTAAAAATTGAACATGTATGAGTTATTGGGCTCAAGCATCGAATGAGCGACAGAATAAAAAATTATGACAATTTATACTGTATTCCCAAATAGTTAAACATACGTATGTTAGCGATAACTGTAGATAAAAAATAACTATTATTTATAAGTATCTTCTGTTTTACCAACGCCTACTGATATTTACCTGTTAAATTATTTAACCGTTAAAAGTTCTTCAAAAGTGTTCAATATCCTCACTTCGACAACAACATATGACGACGATGAAGCCTCCGATGCTACTTCATAACGCTTAAAGCGATGCCGAATCGATGGTAGAACTGAATGCAATTTTATTGCACACCAATTTAACACATTCTTACTAATATTTTACTAAGTACTATCTTTTGCTCGCAGCTCTACCCGCGTGAATGGAGAATCTCGAAATAATCATAGATTTATACAAAACTAGCTTTCGCCCGCGGCTTCGCCCGCGTGAATGTCGGTTTTCCGTTACATGGGAAATCCTAAAACAATCATCATAGAGTTACATAAAAATCTTAGAGCTATTTTTACTTATACTCGTACCTTCACAGCGGCTACTAAAACAGGAATCAAGCTGTATCTTCAATTCTACTGGACCGATTTTGATTAAACATGCTACAGTATTTAAGTTGGAATAGTAACTTTTAAGATTGTAACGGTGTAAACAAAATCTACCCGCTGGTTTTTGCATGAAGACCGAACAAACAAACAAACAAACATCGAAGGATTTGGTTTCAGAAGCCCTTAATTAGTCGATGTGATTAGCTTTTTATAAAAAAATAACTAATTTAAAAGATTAACATTTAACAATTTTATAATAGTATAGATTAATTAGTAAGGTCAGGGAGTATTTCGTCTTTTGGCCTATCCGGCAAATAAACTTAAGTATACGGGTAAGCGACCCCGGCCCCCCGAGCCGACTGTCTCTTCCTACCGCTTCCGAGATAGTAGTATCCTATAATCCTATTCCAAAATTCCATATTCCTTGCTCAATACACCTTTCCTACCTCATCCTTTTTCCTTTCCTCTCCACTGATTCGCAGGAACGCAACGAGGAACTTTAACATTTTTAACCTTATAAAATGGTGGCGTCGTGGTTCGCCACCCGACACGTCTCGTTGCCCGCGGGGGCGAAATGTGGGCTGCTGATAGCCACTCTGCTACATTTAACGATCGTAGCAAGTGGAAAGAAGTAGTCTCTGCCTACCCCAATGGAAAAAAGGCATGACTATGTACGTATGTAGTATATAGTATGGTCTCTGCCTACCCTTATGGGATATCGCCGTGAGTGTATGTATTTGTGTATTAATTAAATAAGGGAAAAATGCAAAGATATGGCAGTCCAAAAATTTAAATTATTCTCCTGTAAGATAGCCATTTCGTAGATGTAACATGGTTCTGTGACATTATATTGATATATACATTTATAACCGATCTATGAATTCCCAATAATGTTATGCAAACAAATAACCATAGAATTATTGACGGCTGCGCTTTGACATGTGTCAAATAAATTAATGACAGCTATTTTAGAAACGGTTGTTTATTCAATATGGTCACAGTTGGTATTCATGTTTACTGATCAGGTAGGCGTTTTAAAAAAGTTAATTTATCTGTATCGTATAAGCATTATTGTCACCAAAAAAGGTGTAATAAAATAAATAAATAAAAAATAAAAAACTAATTTCATTTGTTTACCTTGGCGATATAAATTTTAAGGTTTCTGACATTTCCAATCTTACACACAATTTAACGAGTGTTTTACGAGAGACGGGTAGTGGAAGCGATAATTTATACCATGGCTTAGCATCGCTTTCGATTGAACGAGAACTAATACAACTAACAATTTTGGTGGTGTCAGTTTCGTTTACACACGTTAAAATTAAAAGATTTAGACACGATTTCGGAACATACGGACTAAAGATACATAAAAACGCAACATTTTTTTGAACCGTTTAACAGAAATATACATTGGTACTCGCTATTAATGTTTGCTGTCTCGTTTTGACATTTGACATTAGAAAAAGACAGGGAGAGACTAAATGTAGTTAAGTTCTGTTACACCAGAATTAATACCATTGTCAAACTAGTGGTGCAATTTTTAAACGTTTTCAAACATTATTATTTCTTAAAGTGAGAGTCTATACTTTTCTTTCTTTTCACTTACAGCTTCATCATGGAGCCAGTCCCCTTCAGAGGACGCTGAAAAGGCCAAGCTGGTGCGCCAACCGCGTCGCGATGACGCAGGAAAACCACACATCAAAAGACCCATGAACGCGTTCATGGTGTGGGCGAAGGATGAACGCAGAAAGATCCTCAAAGCGTGTCCCGACATGCACAACTCAAACATATCTAAGATCCTCGGAGCGAGGTGGAAGGCCATGTCGAATGCTGAAAAACAGCCATATTATGAGGAGCAGTCCAGATTGTCCAAGTTACATATGGAGAAGCACCCGGATTATAGGTTAGTAAAGAATAAGATCTCTCTATTGGCGAATTCGCGCCATTTCTGCCTTTGTCGAGTGGTATTTATTTTCGAAGTTATATAATATTCTTAAAATTGACAATAAAACATCGGTGTGTCACATTTTGTTGCTTCTTAGGAGTTTTGAAGTCAATCCGACGAATACCACTTTGACAAGGCAAAATTCCGCAGGTCTATTGCCTTGAAAAAATACGGTCACTTTGCTACGTCAGTCACAGTTTTATTCCAATGCTTCAATATTGTTCACGATAATTGACGATAAATACACAAAACAACACCAAATTTATATATTAAACATCACAATAAACTAATGTAAAACGTTACATTAAAACTTCAAGTGATGCTTCACTCGGGTTGGCGCCAAAAAGACTCAGAAGCCCTTAATAAGTCGTTCTGAATAGTTGGTTTTTAAACAGTTTCCGTGTTCAAAACACATAAATTTTCAAGCGATCCGCTTCAAATTTTTGGTTAGATCCGTTTCAATTGTTTAATAACTAAAGCATCTACATTATTTCACGTGATTTTATATATTCGCACTAATTTTATACATGATATAATAATTGATTAATAATTTGAAATAGTATGTGTTGCTTAGACTTTTTTGATGTGTGTAGTATACTACATAATAAGATAAACCAGTGATCATGTTATGTAATATACGTACGTAATTTTATCTCATCGTTACCATTATAGATATAATGATAATATAATGATAATGACCTTGTATATAATGATAATGAGATCATTATCATGATGAGCCAGTTATAATTTACGGATGTGTTGTAAGATGGTCGTTCTGTGTAGTTGGTTTTTAAATATCTTTGATTTTTGATAATTTGATATTTAACAATTTATATAATAATATATGGACTGTGTGGCGCCAGAATAGCGTCACTTCTCTTCCAGTGGGTGCTGTGAGAACCAGCTGAGAGATGTACCAGGATGATGGGCAGCAGTGTTAATTTGTTACCCGATGTAATCCACTGCGATATCTAAGACGTTGGCTAAGCGCGGAGATTGTGACACATCCCTCCCATTTAAGGAGGAGGCCCCGGTCCAGCAGTGGATTCCCACGGCCTATATATTAATAGACATTATTCGAATTAGTTAAAATTTAATATAATATTATATAAGAGAAATTATTAATTGCTTTCCTCTCCATTACGTCGTGGGAATGCAATGAGGAGCTTTAATACTTTTGAACCTTATAAAATGGCGGCGTCGTGGTTCTCCACCCGATACGTCTCATTGCCCGCGGACCCGAAATGTGGGCTGCGGATAGCCTTTTTGCTAAACGATCGCAGCAGGTGGATGGAAGTGGTCTCTGCCTACCCCAATGGGAAAGAGGCGTGACTGTATATATTTATGTTATATATACTATGGTCTCTGCCTACCCTTATGGGATATCGGCGTGAGTGTATGTATGTATAAGAGAAATAATATACTATGTATACCAATACTACTGGCTAGATTATTGAACATAATGATGTTAAATAAGATCGTCTGTTCAATAAACTAGCCAGTAGTATCGGTTCTTATAAGTGACACTGTTGGCCCATTTTTTTTCAATATCAGCAGGCTTGTTTCGTTTTTACCGGGAGCAATCTATCTAGAAAATTCTTTAAAAATAATTGTTCGCCTTTACCTTCTTTGCAGGTACCGACCGAGGCCAAAAAGAACATGCATAGTCGACGGCAAAAAGATGCGGATATCTGAATACAAAAACCTAATGCGCTCGCGCCGACAAGAAATGAGACAGCTCTGGTGCCGGGATGGAGGAAGTGAGTTGGGCTTCCTTCCTCCAAGTCTCTCATCCCCGGGTCCGTCGAACTCATCGCCGCCACCGAACGGCGGGAACTACATGAATCCTGGGTTTTCTCCGCCGCTATCACCGAGAGAGGAAGATTGAGGAACGGCGCGCGGCTGGCCCTACCCGCACGCCGCGCCCCTTTCCCTGCCGCCCACTCACCACCCCTGGTAATAAAGTTTTAGAACATATTCTAGAACATTTTGGATAGCAATAGGACATAGAGCAAAGACTATGAATCAGTGTATCGCCCCTACCCTGTAGTGTTGGTTGTAAACAGCAAAAGTCCTCGTAATGGCGGTAGGTGTGTTTTTGATGGTCCGTGGTCAGTGTCTTACATTGGATCTCTCGTTTACGAAATATTATTGATAATGAGATTATTCCATTAGTGAATTAAGGATTTAACTTCAGACACGTTCGCCCGCTGTATGTGATTCCAATTTAGAGAAATTGTTTCGTTACTACCCGCATTACATTATTTTTACATCTATTGTATAAAGCTAATTGCAATCTATTGCAAGCTATCGAAATCATCAAATTTCTACAATAATAGTCTATTTATAAAAGGTTCTTGAATGGAGACCACGTACTAGCAAGCGCAGTGTGGGATGGCCACCTACGAGATGGACCGACGACCTGGTGAGGATCGCTGGGTCTCGCTGGATGCAGGTGGCTATGGACCGGTCGCGCTGGAATTCTATGTTCAGCAGTAGACAGCTACGGGCTGAAATGATGATGATGATAATTTCGACTTGTTTAGATTCGACTCGGCAGTGAAATATTTCTAAAAAAAATTAAGTAAATTATGTACTAATAAGTATTATGCGGGTGTATAGTTGTCTTTGTGAAAATATGATTTAAATCTAGCGAAGTTTCGGAATAGGAGCGTAGATTATGTTGGCACAAATAGATGATATCCTTTAACAAAACATATTGTGCCAAATATTGTATTAAACCAACACGTAGACAATTTAAAAAATCAATGTAAATACACATGTAAGTTAATATTTTTAATTAAGTAAATATTTAAAGTCGTCGATGCGTGGATATAGCCACAAATAATTTGATGTACCGAGTTTAGCAGAAAGGGTTCAATCTACGTTAGCGCTTGTACAAATATAAAACTACCCTCATTTATGAAAATTAAAATGTAAAATTAATAAATTAAAATATGAATCTCTCCTATAATTAAGTAAACAAAACAAATTAACTAACTAAATAAATATTATGTTGCACGCCGGTCAGGTCGGGTGTAGCTGTTCTGATATATTTTTTGTAATACCTTGAGATACCTATGTTCGCAATAAAGAATTTTGAATTTGAATTAATTACAGTAAAACCAACAAACACCGCAGAGCACTAGTGATGAATTTGCTGTGTAAAACTTCACTATAACCAGATATCTCAAAACTGTCTCGATGTGAATTGGTTCTTTTGTGCTAAACTACCTTCAACTATAGTTTTTTTTTTTGTAAATAAGTACGATTCCCCTGTAGATATTATGTTATGCTATATTAAATGTTCGGCTAATTGTTAGCGTACGATTCAGAGATTAAATTTTAGTATTAGTCGTAAACATATAATTCGAATCTTGACTATATAAATGTGGCCATGTATAAAATTAGTGCGAATATATAAAATCACGTAAAATAATGTAGATGCTTTAGTTATTAAACAATTGAAACGGATCTAACCAAAAATTTGAAGCGGATCGCTTGAAAATTTATGTGTTTTGAACACGGAAACTGTTTATTTAAATCCAGTGAGATATTATATTATATATATGCATAATTGTTAAAATATAATACTCATAGAAATATAGATTGGTCATAGAGATTTTTTAGCCATATGGTGAACAAACTACTTAGAGCTAATTAAAACAAAATGACATGGGCAATGAAATTATAAATTATAGATTATGGTGCCAGACGATGTATCTTTACCGTAATTGAAAAAAAAAATCAAAACAATTTGATAAACAAAATACTGTTTTCTACTAATCTAATAACATATTTCTTGTAGATATTAATAATTATATTGGTCTGAATTGCGTACAATGAATTGTCAATTTAAACATTGTCAATTTGTTTACTTAAAGGTATACATATATTAATGACACTCATCATATTTGGAAACCCCACCGGCCATAAGTGGGATTATTTTTAGGGCTTGCATCTATGTAAAAATATATTATGTTTAATTACCTTTCAAAATCCATTTTTGTTTTCATTTTATTCGTTCGTGGTGTGGAAATAACAGTGTAGAGTTGTTAATCAGCAATGCATAGAACTTGGTTCATCGTCATAATTTCCAGTCCATATTTGTTTCCACTACAGGGGCACGGACTTCCCCTGATCAGGAGGGGGATTAGGCCATAGTCTACTACACTGACCTAGTGCAGATTGGTAGACTTCACACACCCATGCGGGCATGCAGGTTTCCTCACGAAGTTTTCCTTCTCCGTTGAGTACATTGGTGTCAACAATGTAGACCGCATATGAACTAGAAATAACTCAGTGGTACTGGATCGGGATCTAACCCGCGACCTTTTGACCGTATGTCGTCTCTATTTCCACTATACTACGAGTGTACTTGATTACAAATTGTGTATGCGAAGGACAAAACTGAAGATCAAGGATGGCTCTAACATCTCACAATAGTTGCAAATAATTCTTGTACCTCTTTGTAACAATATGTTGATATAGATTAGTATCATGCAATACCTAGTATAACTAGAAATATATCGATTGGAGAAAACGTATTTCCTGGAGCTAGCTAAACCCTAACTTTTCACCGCAACTAAAAAACTGTCTCAAAATCAGAAAAATAAACCATAGTTTTATAACCAGATAAGATATAATATTTTTTACAAGGATACTTTTTAATAAAAAGTATCTACACATGTATCTTATCTCATTAAAAAGTTGTTCTGATTTTTGCGACGGTTTTTTTTGGGTCTAGTGAAGAGGTGGATTTTGGCCACTTATAGCAAATACGTTTCTTCTATCGATGGATAATGCAGATATATAGGAATTTCAGCTTTGTATGGAGTCAAAATTCGGAAAGGACAGCAGTACCGATGCTAGAATTTTAGTGTTGGGATGGTGTACCACCGAAGCAGAAAACATAGTATGGATGCAGGTGGCTTATGGGTCACCTTGGACGTATGCTCGCGTAACCCGTGCGGCCGGCCCATGGGCCAGAGTGGGACGTGTGGTTTTTACTTGGAGCAAGTCTCACATCACCGCTAAAACGTGCGTTCAACACAGCGATAATACGCTACCCCCTAGCCAAATTGACTTTCCATAATCGGTAACGCTAATATACAACGATAAAAAAATGTATTGGAATGACATTTCTAATCGCCAAGTCGCCACGGTAAGTTTTACGTTTTTCAATAATATCTTACGCGACACATTTTATTTACTTAATTTAATGATGCAACGCCCTCTATATGTATTAATATAATATAAACAAAATATTCGCTTTATCGAATTGTGCAATTTATATAAGTATATAATAGATTAAGGTGTAGTAACGCATAATATTGTCTACAATCGCTTTTAGTGAAACGAACTTGTAAAGATATATCAAGTGAAACGTTCTAAAAATTGTTCGATTTGCGTTGAATGTCATTTTTAAATTTTGTTATTTATTTTTCTAATTATATAAAACTTGTTTTTGTTTTTTTTTTCTCTTTTTTCTTTAATAAAAAGCTGTATGCCAGTAATGTGAAGTAGCGTTAGTTTAAGAATATGAGTAATTATTACTTAATGTATGTAACATTTAGGGCTAGTTTCACTGCTTACCTACTAAGCGTATCTATAGTTAAGACTGTCAGCGTAAGAACGTATCGCCATCGCCCCGTGAAATTCCAATGCTGGACATAGATCTCCTCCATAAAAAAGGAGGAATTTGCCATAATCTGCACGCTTGACGCAGACGTATTGGAGATGCCCATGATCCTAGTATATCATTTAGCTATTTATCACAGCATCCACGAGAACTGAAGTGACGCTATTGTTATGCCGGCGTCATACAGCAAGGACGTATAATTAATAATAACACAAGTTTATTTCAACAAGCCATATGTTTAAAAACACTAAAATGATATTGACTATTCGTACCTAATTTTTTTTTAAACATGTAACATTCATTCATAGAAGTCGCTATTACAATTCTTTCACGATAAAGTGACAGTATTTTTTCAAGGTAACGGGCCTACGAGAACTTTCGTCAAAACTCAAAACTCCCAAGAAAAAATAAAAATCGATACACCATTTTTTTAACTCGTGAAAATTATACTAGGTCGGACCAGTCTGTATTGGCTTGAATCTCTTTGCCTGCCCTTTAAAAGGAAAACTTAAAAAATAACGATTATTCTTACGCTGATCGTGATTACATATGAATTATTCACATAATTACGCCGTGACGCGATGTTTCTATATAATTTCATAATCTATCCGATATTTGATCTTTTAATAGTAATCGGTGCAACTAGATCTTGTGTATTTATGTAGTTTATATTGTATTCATAGTAAATATAAGGCGTTAGTACAGTGCAGTTAAATTATTTATTTTTTATGTTGAATTCATCATGTAAATACACGTATATTTTGATGTATGTAAACGTTAGTAATTGTGGCTGTTTATTGAGCGATACTTAATTTTGGTCTTTCCATCATTTATAACTTAGGATCTCGAAATACTATTTTTTTTTTTAATTTATTGATGCAACTTTTCTTTTCATAATCTTGCCATAATTAGTACCTAATGCCATAAAGGTGTTTATCAACATCAATTTTGAGGTACTATTCTTTTATAAGTACTTAAAATCGGAATATTTGTTAATGTTTTACTTTAATAGTTTTGAATTTTGATATTGGTTTGTTAATTAATACAGTTTAGCCATTCGAAACATTTCTGATGTGTAAGTAAATAGCTTTTAGGTTTTAATACCCAGTGTAAAACTAGGACACATTGTTTAAAAATTGTGCCAAAACCCAAAAGTATAATAAAAAAAAAATATTAAAAGAAACTGCTTTAGTTTTATTTTTAATACAGATAACAAATAGTAACAATATTTAAAGTACCCTACAAATAATTTGAACAATATACTGCATAAGTAACTGCTGTTAGTGGGACGAATAATTATTAGTGATGTTGATGCAGACGTTGAAAATCACGTCGGGATGTCACCAGCTATAGGTCGATGTGTGGCAAGAGCGGCAGTATCAGAAAAGGGAAGATCTGCCGACCAGATAGATGTCGTCTGGTGGGGCTTACCACCGTCCCGACGGTTGAAGTCGGGACATTGTATATACGCTAGATCGGTATCAAACTTCATCACCGTGATGCATACTTCTATGATAATCTCATCATTCAAGAGTTGCGCCATCTGTTGAGGATGTGTGGTACTATGTAGCGAATGCCCCCCCCCCCCCCGACCGAAGGTCGATATTTTTTGAGATAGCTAAGCATGCAGTGCGTTATATTTCATAAAAATTACAGCTCTGGAACCTTGGTTTTTGGCCATCATACAACACATCCGTAAATTATAACTGGCTCATGATTACCTTGTATATAATGATAATGACATATAATGGTAATGAGATAAAATTACGTGTATTACATAACACGATCACTGGTTTATCCCCTTGTCTTCCTATAAGATAATCGATGCTCATTCAAGACTTTTAAGGTCATAAATTTTATAGTCAAAAATAAGTTGTCTTTGTACCAAGACTTTTACACTAGTTTATAAAGGTAGGCTGGCGAGTCTTTGGCATTACTTTGACCCAATAAATTTATAATGTTGTAATTGTTTAAGGGATTATAACCGCGACAAGTTCAAACTCTGAAAACAATATGAAAACAAAACAAACATGTCAAAGGTATTTTTATTATGAACATACAATAATAAGTTCTATAGAATGAGTATTAGACATAAGTACATCAACTATCAGAATATAATGATTACGTCATGATATGACTTATGTATTTACAAAAATATATTATTTACAATTTTAAATTATTGCACGACATTTCGCACACTGATGACAAAAGTGGCATTTCCCAAATATTAGCAAATTTCGCACCCGTAAAATCTGTTCAAAATCAAATTGTAAGTAAATGTCCATTTACTTACAATTAGATTTTTAAACAAATATATATCCACAATCGTATAAAAGAACCACATTGCTGAACAGCCTAACGGTATGACCTCCCCTTGATAAGTCTCCCCTGACTTATCAAAATCGTGTGCGTTAATTATCAGTCCTGCAAACGGTGAAGGAAGACATCGTGAGTAAATCTACATACCGAAGAGATATTCCTCGATGTCGTGTGAAGTCTGCCAAACCGCACTACGGCAGCGTGGTGGACTAAACTAAACGCTCTTATTTGAGAGGAGATCCGTGCCCTGCAGTGGACATTAGTTAATGATGATGACTGCTAGTTAAATTAATGATTAAGTTACAGAATAAAGAAAAAATATCCAAAATATTTAAACAATTAAATTGAACTATCAGATTTGTTTGGAAAAGGTCACCTTTGTTTTCAATATGCGATATATCGCTCATCCAATAGAACAATGACGTAATTACATTTTTGCAATTTATCAGAAGAAGCGTTT
>WUAW01020602.1:228-17083 GCA_017165845.1 Thaumetopoea pityocampa
TGAAATCCCCCATGAGAACCATGGGGGTGGGGATGGAGGAGAGGAGTAACAGTAGGTCGGGAATCAAAGAGAAGTTAGGGTGAGGTACGTAGACAGACACAAAGGAAATATTAAGGGATCTGACACCAACAATGTTGATGCCAGGAGGATGAGGAGGAAGAGGTATTTGGGAGAAGGGGAGAGAGCGCTTTATTAATAAAGCGCTCCCTGCATATCCATCGGTCCCGTCTGTGGAATGTTTAATATTATTTTGCTATTTTTTTAAATGTTTCAAACTACCCCTACAGGGTCATAAAGTTATGTGTTTTCTATTATGTATTGATCTGGGGGTAGTATACTAAATTTTTATGATTATGAAGGTATATAAAATTATATTGACTATGATATCTATCAAATAAATAGTTTAGCTTCTCTCTTGGATCATGTGATTTATTTTATATGTGGTGATAGCTCGGCTAATATGCATGACATAAATATAATTTATAGCTTATATAGCACATAGGAATAATGTAGCTTTCTACCAGTAAAGAAAAACTTGAATTGGATCGTTAGTTACAGAGATTACTCCCTACATACAAACTTACAAATTTTACCTCTTTATAATATTAGTATAGAGTATAGATCACAGAAACAAATTTTTACCTGTCCCTCATCGCGTACTGTCTTTAACAAATTTAAATGGCTGCCGTCCAAGTCCCTCAAGGACTTAATTCCGCACTGTCTCGCAATGGCCAACAGGTAGAGTGTTTCTTTAGTGACGCCGTCCCATTTCAGGTCGGGTATTAGCACGAAGCCGCTCTTCTCACACTTGTTGTTATGAACGATTCTATCTTGCTCGCTTTTGCCGTTCAAAATATTATGCACCCACTGGAATACAAATATTTATTTATTAAACACACACAATTTATATAACATAAAAAGTTGTTTCAAAAAGGTCAAGTTCGTAGCATCCTGAATCCACGAAAGTGTATGAAGACATTTATGGTTTGGATGAAGCGAGAGAGGTGTCAGGATCGTGGTATGTGGTAAACTGTGGTCTCTGCCTACCCTTTTGGGATACGGTATGTCTATACTATTATAAAATTGTTAAATGTGAAATTTTCAAAAATCATCATCATCATCATTTCAGCCCATAGCTGTCCACTGCTGAACATAGGCCTCTCCAATCGAATTCCAGCGCGACCGGTCCATAGCCACCTGCATCCAACGAGGCCCAGCGATCCTCACCAGGTCGTTGGTCCATCTCGTAGGTGACCGCCCCACACTGCGCTTGCTAGTACGTGGTCTCCATTCAAGGACCTTTTTGCCCCAAAAATCAAAAGTATTCAAAAATCAAAAGTATTTAAAAATAAACTAATCTGATGGACTAATTAAGGGCTTCTGAAATCCAATCCCTCGATGCTTGTTTGTTTGTTCGGGATTTATGCAAAAAAAAAACAATGAGTAGATTATGGTTAAACTATTACAGTCTTAAAGGTACTACTCCGAAATACTGCAGCATGTTTCATCAAAATCGGTCCAGTAGAATTGAAGATACAGCAAGCTGTATCTTCAATTTTAACAGGGATCTCGTATCTTAACGATTTAACTAAAGTAGGCGTCGTTAAGGTACCAGAGGTCAAGTAAAAGTGGTTCTAAGGCTTTTTATATAAATCTATGATTGTATCGAGATATCCCATGTAGCAGAAAACCGACATTCACACGGGCGGAGCCGCGGTAAAAAGCTAGTGTATGTATAAAAAGTTATAAAAATTATACACCAATTAAGTTTCCACTTTCAAGTCACATATAAAGCCAGTAAAACAATGAAATAAGGAGATGAAAATTAGGACATTAATGAAGCAATTTTAATTTTAGATAATGGTCCTAATTTTGTTTTAACAGAACTTAACTAAATTTAGTCTCTCCCTATCTTTTTCTAACGTCAAACGTCAAAATTTAGACCTGAAAATAATTCTTTTTTATGGGCAGTCCCCATAAAAAAGAATTATTTTCAGGTCTAAATTTTCAGTTAAAATAAAAATATGTTAGCTATATGTATACATATACAAATCCTAAAAATCTTAACTTGAAACACAAACTATAAATAACTAGCTAATGCTCATGACTCAGGCTGGATTTTTACTAATTAAAAAAAATCTCTATAAACGTTTATGTATATCAATTCTGATGATGATCAGTTCGATAGATTCAGTAGATTTTAGTCAAACTATTAGAGTCTTTAAGGTACTATTCCAACTTAAATACTGGGGCATGTTTCATTATAATACAGCTTGATCCGTTTTATTTGCCGCCAGTAAAGTACAAGATCTCAAGTAATAGTGGTTTATGGCTTTTTATATAAATTTATTATTGTTTTGGGATTTCTCATATAGCGATAAACCTACATTCAAGCAGGCAGAGCTGCAGGCAAAAGCTAGTTTTAAATGAAAAAAAAAAACAGTGACAAGCTGCTATAATTCATTTCTATGCTAGAAGTTAGTTATAATTAAAATACCTCTAATGTGAATTGCTCCCTCTCAATATGAGGAAGTGTCAGTGTCTTGTATAGTTCTGGAGTCTCGAGAACAATGTGCACTTGCTGCTGACTGAACCTGGTGATATGCTTTTCTGTAGCCGGGTAGATTATTGTGACTTTAACACCTGAAACATATAGTAAGTTATCAGTAGTCTGAAGAAACCAAGCAAAAGAGTTTTATGTACTTTCTGAACAATAAAACATTTGATTTGTATACCATTAGCGGTTGCTCATGTACACCTACAATGAGGATTTTATTATTCAGTAAGCTTATAAATAACATTAAATCGAAAATTAACCAAAAAAAAATAGTTTAGACTAATCTATACTATCTTGAACTAACTAGTAATAATTTCAGCTTATTTATTTAAATGTCACATAAACTCTTCTTTATTAGTTTATGATGTTTGACCAATTTGATACAGTTGTACCAATATCCGTTTAGAATTTCAATAGAAATTCAATAAAATAGAATTCTGCCAATACCCGTTGTGAAAGTATCATAACATTAGAGACGGTGAGCGGTGAAGATAAAGAATTTTGGCAGTTGAAGGGCAGAGGGTCCTTCGATGGATAATCCTATGACCAAGGTATTAAGCATGAAAAAGAAAAATGATGTAACAATACATAGACCCATTGTTAGTAGACAAGCAATTACTATGACAAATATTAGTGGTTTATGTTTAATGAGGGAATTATTAACAGTTTAATGTTGTTCGTATTTAGAAATTTACATAGAAGTGAGTGATGGGAGAAAATGTAAATAAAAATTGTAACACATTGTACACGCGAGGGAGTTATACACATCATTTAATAAGGCATGTAATAAACATATAAAATTAAAAGTCAAACCTTATCTTTGGTTTTCACGGAATTGTTATCTGGACGACCAATTAAAACAAATGAATGCTCTATGAGGAATATTATAACATATGGAATGTATTAATTCCGAAGAATTGATTATAATAGCACGAAATATCACTTTAGGTAACACAGACAACGTTATTAACACATTATATCTATATATATAGCAGTCACGAAGGCAGAAACAAAGACATTTAGAAGTCCGATGAGTAATCAGGACTCGCAATTAGACCTTGAATTTCGTAAGAACTCACCGTTAATAGAAGGGATAGGGAAGCACTCGTAGTTACTGTAAATATCGTTCTGTAACAGCGCTTTCAATTCCGTGTGTACAGAAAAATAACCACTGGTATTCAAATCTCGTTCTTTGAAAGCATTTTTCTCTAAAATAACCAAAGCCACGCCACTCTTGTCTTTGAATTTTCCTTGCACACAAACTAGTTTCTTATTCGTATTACTAAGCAACACTTTCTCTAAGATAAAGTCTTTCAGTTCTAACTGATTATTACTCGCACCATTCTCGGTATCATATTCAATTTTAGATTTCTTAGTTTTGGGCGGCGTTAAATCGTCACTCTCGTAGTCTTCGGACATTTTGTGTCAAGATTGCCAGAAAAAAATTATCTACTAAAAATCTATTCCATTCTACTAACCTATTAATCTTCTCATTTTCATAATGGCAATTTCGAAAATTCGCGTCATTTCTTTTTCAATTTACGCTATTACAGATGCTGAAATAATAAATAAATAAACCAGTTGAGGAGTAAATAAAAGTTATTTGATTTTGTATCGTTTATTTTTTTGATAGAACACACACACGCATACACAAACACGTGGGTTCAACACACACACACACACAGACGCACACGCACACGAACACGCGCATGCACACGTGCATATACGCGCCCACGCACGCGCGCTCGCACACACGCGAACGCACACACGCGCACGCACACACGCGCACGCACATACGCGCACGCACACACGCGCACGCACACACGCGCACGCACACACGCGCACGCGCACACACACACACGAACACACACACACACACACACATATGCACGAGCGCGCACTAACACTATATTTTGGTATATACAACAATATTCATTACTTTTTATATATAAATAATACTTTTTATTATACGTGGGTCCACTGAAAGTCTTTAGAAAATAAAAAACGACTCATTGTAGCTCAAAGTTTATACTTTTATTGCTTTTCGAAGTAGTTTCCATTCCTCTCTATCCTTCTGAGAGCTGAACTTATGAAATATTAGCTATAAGAAAGGCAGAATTGGTTTTCTACAGAACGAAATAGCAACCATTATTAGGACCCGACAATCTCAAAGTGTAAGATCGGCGAGTTTATATTCCCTGTGTAAGATATTATTATGACCGTCCTATTAGTAGAACATATTCTTTTTTTTTTAGTTATGGTAATGTTTTAGCAGTAACTGACGTTTACTGATACTTATATCTATGTTCCTCAATTTCACACACATTTGAGAAAACTGCAGGAAATCGCTTTTGTTTGCATTCAGTGAATTTCAGTGGCTACGAGCAGGTAACAATGGAAGCACGCGCGCAAGTAAATCTCTTAATATCTCACGGAAAGGTTAGTATTTAAATCAATACATTTATATTTTTTATTTACCTGATTGTCAATATAATTATCAATATATTATTTGTGCAAAACATGCGGCATAAATTAAATAATTTGAGGCAGACAAAATTTGTTCTTTGTAAAGTGTGTTCGGTCTCGACTCAGTGAATTCGGCACCTTTATTTGTTCTTTTAAAATGATTTTCGGACTTTATGAATAAACTCAAACTCAGTATTATTTTATATAGTTTATGCGAATATTACACAGCAGAAATTAAGTATTCTATAGATTTCATTTGCTTTTTTTTTAAACACGACATCTTGGCTTTATGTCCATGGTGTTCCCTGCAATGCCACGGAAAAGAGGCCGTAAAATGTGCTGGCACTGTGATGAAAAATCGCCTGCCTAAATATGTAATAGACAGTCTGCAGATAGACAGACAATTAGCAAGACGGGGTAGAGGTAGCTACGATGTTCTTTTAAGAAAAGACCGCCAAATAACGCTAACAAAATGGTATGATAACAAGCCTGTCATGCTGTTGTCTAGCATACACGCTGCATAATCCACCGATGAATGTAGACGATACGATAGAAAAATACGTAGGTATGTACAAGTCCAAAGACCTGAAGGTAGCGAAAAATGATAATTTAAACACGGGGAGCGTGGATCTCGTAGTTGAGAATGTGTACCAAAAAGTGGACGGTACGATTTATTAGTCATTTAATAGATTTGTCCATTGTAAATGTCTGGATAAAATATAAAGCAGATCAAAAGTTACAGGAAACACATCCTCACAAAATAGTTCAACTGCGTGCGTTTAAGCAATCTATTGCAGAAGACATACTTGATAATTACCTGCATTCGGAAAATGAAATCGAACTCACAAATTATGAGTCAGTGGACGCACTGGGAGAAGTTACTAACACTTCAAAAAGATGTAGACCTCCAGTGAAAGCAGTACCGTCAAAAGCTTTTCGACAATCCGGTACACTTCACTTGCCTGCAATGGGTTCTTCATAATACAGGTGCAGACAGGAGGGTTGTGTGAGGAAGGCTATCGTCTATTGTAAAGCTTGTCACTTAACTTTATGTTTTACTGTTAAAAGAAATTGATTTGGAGATTTCTATACAGGTTTCTAAATTATTAAGTAATTTTTGCCAGTCTCGTGCCAAAAGAAAAAATAAAAAAAATTGATATTGTTACATTTAATTAAAATAAATATACATGTAGGTATAAGTAAAAGTAAAGTTCCTGTCTTATTGTTATATGATTAAGATAATAGAAACTTGTAAATGATTTAAAACTGTTATTTTCTTATAAAAACGTTTTATTAGAATAGTACATAACACTTAGTAAGAAAGCATTTTCAATATTCATTGGGACCTAATGTTCTTTATATAGAACAAAAATTTGGTCAATTTGAGTTAGCGCAAATATATCTTCTATTAGATATAAACAGCTTTTGTTCTAATAGAAATTTCTAAGTGCTTTATAATAAGAATTAAAGCGGTGTGAAATGTTCACGACTCAGTGATGATATTTGGTTTGTACTCTGTGAAGGACATTCGGCTATAATGATATCACTTAACTCGCATCGCAACTTAATGTTCTTTACCTTGGACTTAGGAGGTATCTTCGCATTCGATGGAACCACTGAGAAAAGCAGTGAGCCCATTCTTCCTTAGGGGTCTCTTTTATGGCATTTTCGAACGCACTCACCGCATATTCAGGGCTCGTAAAGCGAATACCTAGAAGTTTATCTTTGGTTTTTGGGATTAAATGAAAGTCGCAGGACTATATGGCGGATGACTCATTATCTCGACAGTTGCCATAGTTAAATATTCAATTGTTCATTTTGCGGAGTGCACTGAAGCGTTGTCATGGTGAAGGAGGATCCTGCTTCGAAGGCGCTGCTGTCGAACATTTTCCAAAACAACTGGCAAACATCGATTAAAATACTAGTTTGCAGTAACTATCGTTCCATCTTCCAGCACAACTATCGCGAAATGACCTTTCCGATCAAAGATCGAGGCAATCAACTTTTTCCTTGACTTCTTCCTTTCTTTACCTTAGTTGGCCGAGCAGATTGGTTTTGGTTTCGCGTTCGTAGCAATATAACCAGCTTTCTTCTAACGGCGGTCACTTAAAACCTCCAGTTTATAAATGCAAAAACTCGAGACGACGATATTGAGGTAGTGTTACTGAGGCGTGCCTACTGCCCATGTCTCTTTTTCATTATTAAAATGAATGCATTAGAAGTTACTAAATATTAAAATAAAAAATAAAAATAAAGGATGTAGTAAATTTTAATGGGAGATAATAATTATTTTCACAATATGAAAGAAAATTATATGAAAGATATCTATATTTTGCTGGAGTAACGCCTATACTTCGAGATAATTTGTTACAATATAATAATTTAATAATGTACGACTATACTTAGTTAATTAGTTACGAGTCAGTCGGAAGACTGTATTTTTTTACTTTATGTGTTATAGATTATAATACAATACAAATTAAATTATGAAAAAAATATAACTTGCTTAATGTCTAAAATACAACGAAATACCTTCAAACATAAAATCGATTCACATTGTAGCTAATGAATGCGGCGCCAGCGCTTTCCAGTCAGTCTAACTGCCAATAATCTCTAGTTCACTCGTGAGTATAAGCTACTCTGTGACTGCCGCTGAGTGAGTTGTGAGTTTTATAAGGTACTCTGTGGTTGTGAGTGAGCGGCGCTTTCACTGACCGGACGCCGCGTCGTATTTATTTATCCTAACAGGGTTTTGGCGGCAACCCGAGTAAAACATCTTTTAAAGTTTTATTTTAATATTTTATATTAGTTTATTGTGATGTTTGATACGTAAAATTGGTTTTGTTTCCTGTATCGATTGTCAATAATCGTGAACAATAATTAAACATTAGATTAAAACTGCGATTAAAATTGCAAAGTAACTGTATTCTTTCAAGGCAAAGTGTTTGCGAGAATTTTCGCCTAGTTAATGTATTATAGTAATCTTCGGTTTAACGTCAAAACTCATAAGAAGCAATAAAATGCGATACACCAATATTTTATTGTTACATTGACGACAGCATGAATTAAAATGATGGCTTAAAGGTTTCAGATACTAAGCCATAAAACATAAAAAAATCTTCATCCTGACTGGTTAGAATACGTGAGGTAGAAATATGCGAATGAGTGATTATAACGGTCGATTTAAACCAGAGGTACCCAGACGTTTTTTTCTCATAGACCACTTTCAAAATTTAACTGGTTCCGGTGGACCTCCTGCAGCTACATTTCTACCATATTCCCAAAACTCGACAAAAAATGTGAAGATTAGATCTAACTATGGACGCGTACGCCAACGTAGACCCCCGTCGAGTCTCCCGTGGACCCCTGGGGGTCCACCTGGATCAGTTTGGGAACTAAGGATTTAAACTAATAATTTTCCAATTATAATGCCAAATGTTTAGTACACTATTTTATTTATTTGATTAATCATACTAATTAGTAATAGAGATAACAGAATAGATATAACGTTCACCGTTCACCGAGTCGGTCGCCTTCAAGTCGAATGATTTTATATGCATTCAAATTATTCGTTGATTCTAACGGATTTTCAATGATTTGTTGATTCAAACGGATTCATTCGCATTGTTCATAGTTGTACATCGCTAATCAGCGAATTTAATTACAATACCATATATATTAAGTTTTGAAAAATTATAAAGTACGCAATTTACAAAATACTTGTCGTGTGTTTTCAGTTCAGCAAACGTTTAACACTGTTGATTTTATTAATTCTCAAAATTATAATTGTTACATTAGAACATTAAAAATAGATAAAATAGCGTTATATGGAAAAATGTCAAAAACTACGGTTCTTTGAATAGCCGTTAAGTAATTAGCTAAAAAAGTTACATTTAGTTAACTTGAACGTTACGTTAGAAATGTCAGTTTGGTCATATGCAGAGTACTTAGTATGTAAATTCTACCTTATATACAACTAGCTTTTGCCCGCGGCTCTGCCCGCGTGAATGTTGGTTTTCTGCTACATGGAAAATCCCGACACGATCGTAGACTTATATAAAAAAACCGTATAACCACTTTTACTTGACCTCTCGTACCTTAGCGACGACTACTAAAATAGGGATCAAGGTGTATCTTCAATTCTACTGGACCGATTTCGATGAAACATGCTCTATTATTTAAGTCGGAATAGTACCTTTAAGACTGTAACAGTTTAACTAAAATCTACTCGCTAGTTTTGCGTGAAGCCCGAACAAGCAAACAAACAAACATATCCATCATTTTGCCGATATCACACGCATCTATTAATAATTTTTAACTTAGTAGAGGGACTAATTACAATCAACGCTGTTTGTAAATTTTAGTAATTCATATTTCTTTCAAATTACATCTATACTATTGTAAAATTGTAAAATGTCAAATTTTCAAAAATCAAAGATATTTAAAAACAAACTACTCAGATCGACTAATTAAGGACTTCTGAAACTAAATCCGTCGATGTTTGTTTGTTTGTTCATTTGATCGAGTTTAACGCAAAAACCAGCAGGTCGATTACATTTTATTTATTGTCTTAAAGGTACAACCTATTCTGTCTTAAATATTGCCCATAATTGATCTATGTTTTAGTAGCCGCCGTTAAGCTACGAAAGCTCAAGTAAAAGTGGTTCAAAAGCTTTTCATATAAATATATGATTGTCTCGGAATTTCTCCTGTAGCGGAAAACCGACATTCACGCGGGCGGAGCTGCGGGCAGAAGCTATAATCGTTATTCACAGTGTATTCATGTAAGTAAACATAGTTATATTTGTTAAACGACGCGACTTATATTTTTAAATATTTTATTAATTCTAAGTTTCTATTGGGTACCGTGGTTGACCACTGCGAGACTGATCGAAACGCAAAGATAACAAAATATTAAAAATTTAGCACGATACTTCTCTCGATTAACAGAGTTATATTCAAAGTGAATGTTAATTTTCAATTCGATCCAAAACATATTCCCTTCAAATTATCACATACGATTAATTACATTATATAAATATATTAATAATATTATTTTAAAAAGCACCTGGGGCTCGTTTCATATAATTACATTAAAGGTCTTATTCTATGAATTTTTAATTACATAAAAAGACTGTCTGTACATAAATTGATTGGAAAACTTCATGTGGAAGTCAAGTTTATAAGTTATTATATTAACAGTTATTACTGTACGTAACTTAATAAAATCTGTTGGGCGATAGATATAAATATAAAAATGTATTTATAACTATTATACTATATATTTACATCTATACTCTAACGGATTTTGTTAATTTATGCACATTAACACCTGTTTCATTACATAATAATTGCTTTCATTTTAATTTATTACGCAGATATAAATTTAAGTCTCGTAACGGACACTAGTGCCGTTATATTATCGTGATTGTCACTGACATTAGTACGACATGTGAATGGTGAATAAGCCCCCCTAGCGAAGTTGACATTCGACAATCGTTATCGCTAATAGAAAGGAAAAAAATGTATTGAAATGACACTTCTACTCGATAAGTCACATGTGACTTGGCGATTAGAAGTGTCATTCCAATACATTTTTTCGTTTCTATTAGCGATAACGATTGTCGAATGTCAACTAGGCTAAGGGGGCAGGTCGTTTTATTAAATTTAAATATTTCATATCGAAATTTATCAAATTTAATATAATTACGATCCAATCCAAACTTACTTTATTTACAATACTAGACTAAAAATTTATTAATAATCCTGTAAATTTAACTGCCAATAATAACAACGATATCTCTTTGTCTGAAAAATAAAACTTGAGTCTGGACAGATGTTATATTATTGTAAATTTGTCGTGTTTAATATACATATGTGCACTGGCTGCATCTAATTGTTGTAAAGAGAAAAAAAGAAACATAGGCAGTCAGTTTTGCTTAATAGGATAAACAGATAAGTTCCATAATGTTGGCAATACTGATATCCAGGATTGACATAAAAGATAAAATTTTCTACCGTAGCTTAAGTAAAAATATCTGAAATTTATAATTCTATTTGGAAACACGAATTATTATATTCAATTGTCCGATATTATTTTAAATATTATTTTGTTAATACAATATACAGTTCTTGATATTTGACATTCATCTCTTGTTCCTATTAAATCGTACTCACTTGCTACAAATATAGTCCCAGCTTATAATCTTTATATCAAATTTCAAAATGTCATATTAACTTGCATTCTGACGGTTTGATTTACAGTTTTGAAGATGACAGTAGTCTTTGAGAGCCAATAATATAAATTTACAATTTAAGTCTCTTCAGATTCAACATGAAACCAGGTAAATTCTATAATGTTACATGTTATATGAGTATGTTATATGTGTTACATTCTATTGTGGCTGAGTTTTAGTAACAGACCTTTCACGCGAATCTAGAACTAATATATTGTTCATTATACTGCTTTCTGTTCTGATATTTCTACCAAAATACCATAAGAAAGTAGTGGCTACACTGTCATCTGTCAAGCACACATCAGCTGTCAAACAGGACAAAATGGCGGTTGTTACGTGCGTGTGTGGTTGTTTGCTGTAACGGGAGGTGCTTCCGCTTCCGCTGCGTCCACTTCCGCTTTCAACTTCCTATATTTTCCTGTGAATATGGAATCGTTGAGTTAACAGGTTAAACGTACGTGAAATATTTTCCCAAAAAAAGAATAGTACGCCTGGGAGATAGTCATCGTTATCACCATTCTGATTAACCCGTGGAAGTCCACTGCTGGACATGGGCCTAAACTTTAAAAAGGGGGGACTTTCTAAAATTTCGACGCTTGCCAGGTGTCTTGGAGATCGCAGTAGATTTTGATTGAACAACGGGAGAACGCTGCCCATATTCTGATGCATCCCTTAATTGGTTCTTACAGCATCCAAATAGTAAAACGAGGCAGCCATCATCATCCCCAGTCCATATCGTCCCCACTACAGGGGCATGGACCCCCCCGATCAGGAGGAGGACTAGGCCGTAGTCTACCGCGCTGGCCTAATGCGGGTTGGTAAATTTCACACACCCATGCGGGCATGCAGGTTTCCTCACGAAATTTTCCTTCTCCGTTAAGTACATAGGTGTCTACAATGTAGACCGTACATGAATTACAAATAATAACTCAGTGGTACGGGACCGGGATTCGAACCCACGACCCTTCGATCGTAAGCCGTGTCTAAAACCACTACACCACCAATGCACATCACAGCCATCACTCTGCTTGAAATGCATTTTGTTTTGTGGCGCCGTCGTCATGAAGGCGTGACCCCTCTTCTCCCACGTGTACTGTCAGAGCATCGTGTGATGGTAATATCATAATCAGAAATAGAAATCATTATATTTATAGACTAGCTGTTGTCCGCTGCTCCGCTCGCGTGGACTTCCTATCCACTCGAAATCCTTCCCGCGCGTGCGCCATAATTTCTTTGTAATCGTATTGCTTTCCGACTTGCTGGATAAACATTGTGATAACCCAGCTAATGTGCATGATTTAAATGTAATTTATATTAGTGAAAAATTTTTAGAATTGGATTATTAGTTCTCGAGATTACCCCCTATATACAGACTTACAAAGAAACAAATTTTATCTCTTTATAATATTAATATGGATTATGATGCAACACACACATTGAGACAAGCAAACAGGCAATTGGTTCACAGTAGGTAGTGTTAAAATATCGGTGATTTGAAAGTGATTTATGATATTGAAGTAAATAATGACGGGATTACGTAAATGTTGAAATAAATAGGCGCAGGTATCTGCTGAACTACATAAATATATCATCATCACAAAAGCCCACAGACGTCCACTGCTGGACATAGCCTTCTTCTACTAATCGCCACACCGAACGGCTATGCCGTTCGGTGTGGCGATTAGTAGAACCTGCATCACCTGCATCTACTTTTTATGCATATTACGCATTAGAAGATAGATGTCTTTATTGAATTTCCACTCCAAATGATACTGAAAAGTGATTCCGACATTTATAAAATCAAAGTCCATTTCGATATTTTCGCACGCAGGCATCGGGCAGCGCAGGTCTGCACGTTACCGTGAATTTCCAGGTTAATTTAGATTTAAATTAATCAAATGGTTGCTTACGCGATAATCTGACCATGATGACACCCCACCAGATCGACCAGCCCCACCCGACGAGGCAGAACAGCACGGTGAACAGCTGCCCGCAACCGACCAGCAGGTTTATCACAAACGAGCCTGTAACCGAAAACCCTCACTCTTACTTCAAATCGTCAAAGACCGAAACGTGGAAATCCGCAGAATAATTACATACATACGTACACACAGTCATGCCTTTGCCCTAGCTTTCTAGCGAAGAATTGAAGGTCTCCCGCTTAATCGGCGAGGATACTGACCCACTATACTACTGAAGAATTGGGGTAGGCTGAAACCACTTCTTTCCACTTGCTACGATCGTTTATTGTCTATATATTTAGTATAGTATAGTATATTTAGTGGCTATCCGTGGCCCACTTTTCGCTCCTGAGGGAAACGAGACGTGTGCGGTGACAAATAACGACGCCAGCATTTTATAAGGATCAAAGGTGTTAAAGTTCCTCATTGCGTTCCCATGAAAAGCAACAGGCCCACCCAAACAGAGCTCCGCATGCTTGGGTAAGTCTAGCCATCATCTTGGGTCTAGACATGCAACCATCGGCGCGGCAGCCACTGGAGAAGAAGAAAAGAAAGAGGGTGAGGTAGGAAAGGTATATTGAGTAAGGAATATAGGATTCGGGAAAAGGACTATAGGATATAGAATACTACTATCTCGGAAGGAGTAGGAAGAGACAATACCAGCTCAGGAGGCCGGGGTCACTTACAGGAAAATTAGATCTACCAATATACGCTCAAAGTTGATACAGATAGAGACGACTTACAAACAATTGTATAACAGCTAACAGAGAAGACCATCTTGCTGTGCATTTCTTCCCATGGATGCTGTGAAACCCTGATAAGGGATGTATCAAGATAATAGGCAGCAACGTTATATTGTATTCAATCAAAATGTACTGCGATATCTAAGACGTCTGCCGATAGTGGAGCTTTTGGAAAATCCCTCTCATGTCTAACCGTGGACTTCTACAAGCTGATGATGATCAAGATGATATCTAAGAGTGGTAAATTCTGAGCTGGATCTCGGGTTGCCGAATTCCTTCACGCGCTTTTCCTCTCTATAAGGTGGTATCTTTAAAACTAGTTTGCAAAAAGTGTCTTTTACAGAGGATTTTTGATAAGTGTTGATCGATAATGGCTTGTTGAATTTCACACACACACTATTTTCTAATCACGAAAGTGAACGAAGAAGTTCCACAAGTCTTTGTAGGATAGAAATTTCCTACAGAACATCACGATCTCAACCCCATAAGCCTCACCACTGTTGCAATATGAAGACATTTAACACATTCACTGCCCGGTGAAGAGTAATCAAGAGAAATATTATCAGAATGATGATAGGAAATAAAAATGAGATATTTATGATAATAAGAGAGTTTGATTCATCTCACCTATCCTATGTTTGGCTCCGTCGTGAACTCCGAACCTTGGTATACCAAAGCAGAGGCAGAACATTCCACTGAATATGGTACCTGTAGAAGGAGAAGTTATTCTTTCTTAATAAGCCGAGATTTCCTATATATGGGGTACTGGGTTTCAATATACGCACTTATATAAATAAATGCTAAACCATCTATATTTTTTTTAATTTATTATTTAAGCAGTTTGTCAAACAAGACTATATCACTCCACTGGACAGTTCTGTAAATCTACTTCTATAATATAATGCATAAAATCAACGATACATAAATATCTCTCTACAACGAGCGACTATTTTGTATAATATTTTAGCGACATCCGACAGAGGATCTGCTACAATACTGTTACACCCTCCAACATCCTTAAAATAACTGACTTTTAAGATTATTTCACATCTAACATCTTCGTTCCGAACACACTCCCGCATAATGTGCAATACGTCTTCAATAATTAAACCATCCATCTATATTATTATAAAATTATTAAATGTCAAATTTAAAAAATCAAAGTTATTTAAAAATAAACTACTCGATCGACCAATTAAGGGCTTCTGAAATAAAATCCGTCGATGTTTGTTTGTTTGTTCGAACTTCACGCAAAAACCAGCGGGTAGATTTTAATCAAACTGTTACATTCTTTAAGGTACTATTCCGACTTAAATACTGCGCCATGTTTCATCAAAATCGGTCCTGTAGAATTGAAGATACAGTTTGATCCCTGTTTTACTAGCCGCCGTTAAGGTACGAGAGGTCAAGTTAAGTGGTGAAAGCCTGTTTATATAAATCTATGTATACCATTATGATTGTGTCGGGATTTCCCATGTAGCCGAAAACCGACATTTACATGGGCGGAGCCGCGGGCAAAAGCTAATTTATACATAAAAATCTGTATTAGGTACAAACATCACACAAATATTGCCCATATTGGGAATCAAACATGGCCCAAGATGTAGGGATACTACCAATTTAGTGGTTCGTAGCATTATTACCGAATATTTAGAGCAACTGCCAAGATATTTGCCAATCGTGGAAATCTTTCGTGAAGAAGGTCTAGCAACTAATCCCGGCAGGCTGACGGTGGCACGCGTAGACTGGTTAAACTTTGATGAAACCGAACCTACCGAGTCCCGGCACCAGAATGTTGCACACCAGACAGAAGTACGCCAGGGCGATGGGCAGCACGGGGATGGCGCCGCGCATCACGCTCGTGTGCTCCACCAGGCTTGTGTCCAACTTCTTGCGGGTGTCCTGGAAACCAGAAGGAATTAGTTAAGAAGTAAAACATGGGCAGAAGTAATCGTAGCCGTCATATTTACTTACAATTAAATACAGAAAAGAAAGAAAGAAAGAAAGTATTACATTTATTGTGGACAAAGGACAAAGGCACTAAAAATACAGTTAACAATACAAGAGAGAAAATAATATATATTAAACAAGAAAAGGAACATATAGAAAGTGAATAAGTTTATAATCGCAATATAATATAAGAATAACTGTTTATTAAGCGCCCGCCCTAAAAGGCCCCGTCTCAGCTGTCGCCGCAGCACCGGTCGCAGCCGGCACTTGAGACACCCGGTGTTACGATGGTGGTGTTCCGATGAAGCTCTTATTCAACAATTTCACAAGTCAAGTCAAAAATTTTTTATTCATGTAAACCCAATAGGTACTTATGAATAGTCAAGAATCTACCACACTAAACTTAAAAGCTTCTGAATCCAAATGCGTCAATGTTTGTTTGTTCGGGCTTCACGCAAAAATCAGCGGGTAGATTTTAATAAAACCATTACAGTCTTAAAGGTACTATTCCGACTTAAATACTGCAGTATGTTTCATCAAAATCGGTACAGTAGAGTTGAAGATACAGCTTGATCTCTGTTTTAGTAGCTGCCGTTAAGGTACGAGAGCTCAAGTAAAACTGGTTCTTAAGCTTTTTATATAAACCTATGATTGTGTCGGGATTTCCCTTATAGCGTAAAACCGACATTCACGCGGGCAGAGCTGCGAGCAAAAGCTAGTATCTAATATACTACTGTAACTCAACAGACAAATTACGATAAACTTAAACTGGCGCCCAACATGGGACGTTTAAAAATTAAACTTAGTTTTATTCTTTGTTTTATCCAAATTTGATGTATTGCAACGTTTAAACAAACAATGTACAAGGACGAATTTAACTCCTAGTTGACTTATATACATATATATATATGTATATGTATATACATATATATATATGTATAT
>WUAW01020603.1:24276-35520 GCA_017165845.1 Thaumetopoea pityocampa
CCGCACTAGGCCAGCGCGGTAGACTACGGCCTAATCCCCCTCCTGATCAGGGGAGTCCGTGCCCCTGTAGTAGGAACGATATGGACTGAGGATGATGATGATGATGATACCTTACAGAGATAAATCACCTTGGAGTCGTTTTTGCGTTTGTGGTAGTGTTTGTACACACAGTGACTAAAACCAAAATAAACCAATGAGATCAATGCGTGTGAAAGTGTTCAGAATATTATATTGACATTAACTTCTGCCCGTGGCTCCACTCGCATGAATATCGATGTTTCGCTACATGGGAAATCTAGAAACGATCATAGATTTATATAAAAAGCCTTATAAAATCCACTTTTACTTGAGCTCTCGTACCTTAACAGCGGCTACTAAAACAGGGATCAAGACGAATCTCAATTCTACTGATCTGATATTGATGAAATATGCCGCTATATAATATTTAAGCAGGAATAGTATATTTTAAACTGTAATAGTTTGACTAAAATCTATCCACTGGTTTATGCGTAAAGCTGGAACAAATAAACAAAGAAGCAACGACGTACTTGGTTTCAGAAGCCCTTAATTAGTCGAACTCATTGTGAGTAGTTTTTTTTTAGTTTCTTTGATAGGTATATAAAATTTGACATTAACAATTTTATGATAGTATCGATATATATTATTTATGAAAATGTCGACTAAAATCATATTATATACGCCACTAGTGTTGCTGGACGAGTAAGCTGCTACGTATTTATTTGAATACGTGCATCGTGTGAACGTTATTATATATAGATGTGGTTGATGGAAAGTGGTGGGGAAAGTGCTACCGGACGGACTCCGGTGAGATTGGAACAACTATCTACCGAGTATACTCGTAATAAGCCTACATACTCATATATAACCTGAGAGTATTTCACCAGTACCTGTTGCTAGTGATGACCTACGGATCCGAAACATGGTCAATGATGATGGGCTTCATAAGAAAGTTAAAAGTCAAAAAGCCATTCTCGGAGTTTCACCGCGAGATCAAATTAGTAACAAAAAAATCTACAGGAAAACAGAATATTATATAGCTTAAAGCATTAGATTATTAGATTAGCATTAGCATTGTAAGACTGAAGCGGCAGTGGGCGGGGCACAGCTCACGTAACCCGTGAACACTGGGGTCTTACAGTATTAGGATAGCAACCATAATATGTAAAAATTGGTGCAGTTGGTCCCGACTGGGAGGCGACGACGGACGTGACGTGACCGGTGGAGGGGGCTCATAGCCGCTCAGTGTGCTGATTTTAATATATTTAATTTTATTGTTTTTTTTTTAGCCACATCTATATTCATACATAAATACACACACATTCTTTCACAGATCACTGTCGATAAAGAGTAATACAAACTTAGCATTTTTTTTAAGTTTTTATTTAGGCATGATACAGCCATTTGTGCATTTGATGCATTGGTGGTGTAGTGGTTTTAGACACGGCTTACGATCGAAGGGTTGTGGGTTTGAATCCCGGTCCCGTACCACTGAGTTATTATTTGTAATTCATGTACGGTCTACATTGTAGACACCAATGTACTTAACGGAGAAAGTAAACTTCGTGAAGAAACCTGCATGCCCGCATGAGTGTGTGAAGTCTACCAATCCGCACTAAGCCAGCGCGGTAGACTACGGCCTAATACCCCTCCTGATTAGGGGAGGTCCGTGCCCCTGTAGTGGGGATGATATGGACCGGGGATGATGATGATGATAGCCATTTGGCTGTATCATGTCTAAATAACAGCATGGAGACGTTTTTAGGTTTGTAGTAGTGTCCACTCAGCAAATAAATAAATAAATAAATAGACAAATACTTTATACATTGTTTTTTTTTATTTTTATAATTATGTGTTTAATACATACATACCTACATACACTCATGCCAATATCCCACAAGGGTAGGTAGAGATCATAGTACATACTAAATGCATACATACATACACACATCTTTCTCATTGGGGTAGGCAAAAACAACTTCTTTCTATCTGTTACGATCGTTTAATGTAGCAAAGTAGCTATCCAAGCCCACATTTCGTCTCCGCGGGTAACGAGACTTGTCTGGTGGTTATAAAATGGTGGCGAACTACGACGCCACCATATAAAATCTTCAAAAGTGTTATAGTTCCAGACTGCGTTTCCGCACATATGAGGAATGTGGAATAAGGAATATGGAATTTGGGAAAAGGACTATAGGATATAGGATAATACCATCTCGGAAGGAGTAAGAAGAGACAGGAGTAGCTCGGGGGGGGGGGGGTCGCTTACCCGTGTACTTAAGTCTATTTTCCAGGCAGGCAAAAAGACTAACTTCTAACGCTACTTATAAGCGACTGATGCGAGAGTGCGAGGCACGTGGTAGCTAGCGCGAACTGGTTTATTACGGACTTAATCACTGTGTGTTTAAACACTACTACAAAGGCAAAAACGTCACTAAGCTGACATATAGATTTACTGCAGGCACTCACACAAATACCAATTAGTTGATCGAGTGATAAATATTTCAAATTCAGTAAGTAGTTACGTATTCATAGAACGACTTACATCGATCTTTACTTACTTACTTATTCGCACGGCAGATTATGTTAATGAATAGCACTTCTATTCGTTATCATGTAATATCTCCTGTGGGTCCAAACGCCTGTAAGCATTCCTGTTAGTGTCATTCTGAATTCGTGATTATTTTGAAACTGATAAAAGTTTACAGGAACCTATGAACAAGTAATATATTAAAAGTATCACCAATTATTCCGTATGTTCGTAAAAGGATCGTCGGTTTAATGTTGTAATGACCTAGTGACTCGTTATTTAATATATTTAAGTACCTTCCAAAACAATGGTAATAAATAAAAAAATGAATAATATTTTTTTAATAATGATTTATCATCATCATCAACATTAGTTCGTGAAAGGCCACTGCTGAACATAGATCTCCTCCTTAAACTGGGATCTGCCAAAATCTCAACGCTTGGTAGGCGTCTCATAACGATAACGATACTGCCTGTTATCCCGCTACATCTCTTAGCTGGTTCTCACAGCACGGGAACATATGGAGTGACGCTGTTATTATGCTAGTACCACACAGCAAATACAGATAATGTTTTTCAGGATGCATATAAAGTGATTTTAGAAAATAATTTTGTTTATTTCATTTTTTAAACTACTTAGTTTGACAATAATAACCTAGATAAATAATAATAATAATAAGCTAGATAGTTCTAATCTGATTCCGAATATTGTTTCGAAATTATTAAAAAAGATTTAAGATTATCTTGGTACAATTATATGGGGAATGCTACTACTATCGTACCATTATCGTTTCTCTCGGTATTTATTTTTAATATGAATGCTTTGAACCGGAGAGTTAATGAAAAAAGGTTTAACGAACAAAAACTTAAGTAATAAAAGGTAAAAAAAATTGCTACCGTTATACAAAACAAATAGTTGATTCAATCGATGTGAGAATATTTAGGGTATTTGTAACGATTATGGGACTAAGTATTTAATAAAAATATATTTTTACAAGAATTTAGCTTCGCATTCTTTAAGTTGCTTGCAATTAATAATTATTATAATTAGCCCGTAAGGTAGCCTACGGTGAGCTTTTAGGTATTGCAAATGCACGGACACGAATGGTGGGGTTGGTCCTTCATATCCGGATTCTGTTAATAGGCCGGCTGAAGTAAAATTTGACGAGGAATAGGTTCTCTACCTTTAACTTGCTTTCTTTGAGCAGTCAAAGTTAAATCGCAAGACCTTTTTGCTCGAGAAAAGAAAGTAAGTTTTAAGAGGGCGATACCGAAATTGAACCCTCTGGGGAATAATTGATCGTACTATTTCAAGTCCAGTGCCACCTCTCCATCTGTTAGCCACTCTTCAAATATTGCCTGCCCCCTTATCCAAAACGAAGAAGAAATCCTCTGAAGAAGTACTAAACAGACAGACGGATACAAAAACTAACATAATTTTGCTTAATTTATGTTATATATCCAGTTTTTTTATAACAAACTATTAAATAATAAATAGATTAAAATAGTGAGAAACCATCAACAGGGTACACCACCTCATTAAGAACGTGGTTCTTTAATCACGAGCTTTTCGTTCGCATTGCTTTCGCCCGCAAATCAATTACAACTTGAGCATTACTTAATCTTAGAGTGAATTAACTTGTGATTAATAAGGCTTGATATTTTTACATTGCTTTTTATTTTTAAATGAATATAATATGAAATACGAAAGTCGCATATTTGATGCCAATATAAGTAATGAAGTTGCATAGAAACTATATAAATTATAAATATATATAAAATAATACAGATTATTTCTCTTTCTCTCTCTCTCTCTCGACCAGAGCCCTTCTCTCAGTAAGTCCTTCTGTCTCCCTTCCTCTTTGGGACGCAGCGCGCTCTCGTCATGGCGTGAGCCTGTCCTGTTCTTATGCCGTCCATACAACGAAAAACTTAATAGTCAAGTTTCAGAATTCGACTTTTATTTGGAAAACCACAGTCATTTAAATCATAGCTAATCAAGCATTAGTTCAATGTAATATATTAACATTTTTCGGGCATTTTGTAATTTAGCATTTTATTTAATATTATATTATTTTATTATTAATTTTCTTATTATATACTGTTAATATTCAAAATAAAATAAATTAGCATTCGCCACTACGGATGTTGAAGATCAGACAGTCGAGGAGATTGTTCGAAAGACGGATCGTGGCCGTGCTAATTGCGATCGATAACTTAAGACGGAAGAAGGCTATCGTTAAGTTTATGAAGATGATTCATTATTTTACTTGGCACAAGCATCCCACAGCGAGCGATGATGTATGTCATCGACGATAATAGCGTCATCTATCTCTTTGTGAGGTTTACACGAGGATAATGGACAGCGGCACTATCCTACAATATTGGTATTCTAGTGGTGCTAGATACGATTCGCGATCAAAAGGCCATAAGTTCGATTCCTGTCCCGCACCAATGGGTATCAGACTCATCGGTCCGTCTACATTGTAGACAACAATACTATGTATGTACAAATACTACGTGAGGAAACCTACATACGCTTATGAATGTGTGAAGTTTACCAACCCATACTAGGTCAGTGTGGTAGAGTACGGTTTAATTCTCCTCCTGATTAGAAGAGATTCGTACCCCTGTAGTGGGGACGAATATGGGACTTGGAATGATGATTGATATTTGATTACTTTATGACTTGAAAAAATCTACAACAATATTTAAGACGCCTGACACGTGCTAACTTTTTTAGAAAAGACTTTCATACATCAGTGGACAAGTACACTGATTAATGATAATCTCTGAAATCTGGTATTTGGATACAAATGGTCACAGTTTATATTTACCATTATATTTCACGACCCAATGTGGCAAAAGAGCATAAAATATTAAAAAAAACATGCTCTAGTCAAATAGATTCGCGTTATCCCACAAACTATGCAAATCAGTGGGAAGAGGACTGTGCTAACCGCCACCCCGCAAGACCGCGCTCTTGCACAATATTGTAACACTGTGTCAGTTGTAAACCCATCAGGTGACTTCTAATTAACTTGTACGAACTGCTTGATACAAGAATTTCACAATCACTTCCCCCTGCATCCTTATGGAAAGATGGAATTAAGCAAAAATCATCTTAGGAGGTCTTAAACTGTTACACAAATCAAATTCCAGTGTTATTCGATCAATTTGTCCAATACAGATCAAACAACACATTGAGCTACCTGCCTCTATTACGTAAACCACTACCTTTGAAACTAGCACGGTGAGGCAAGTGATCTGCCTGGAGTGAGCGAATTTTACACTTGTTTCAACATGAAATGAAACGAGAGTCCCTTATATAGAAGGTACAGTTAACATCATGATTATCTGAAATAGATTAACTGAATAGCACTGATTTTTTTTAATACATTTTATAGGGCCACCCAGTGAACATATATGTTTATACGCCACTATATAATACAGAACATATTTATTTATATACCACTAGCTTTTGCCTGCGGCTCCGCCCGCATGAATGTCGGTTTTCCGTTACACCGGAAATCCCGAAACAATCATAGATTTATATGAAAACCTAAGAACCGCTTTTACTTGACCTCTCTTACCTTAACGGCGGCTAATAAAATAGGGATCAAGCTGTATCTTCAATTCTACTAGACTGATTTTTACGAAACATGCCGCAGTATTTAAGTCAGAATAGTACCTTTAAGACTGTAATAGTTTAACCAAAATCTACCCGCTGGTTTTTAGGTGAAGTATTCTTTAAGATTGAATGATAAATAAATGAAATGTAAGTCGACAGACATTTTGATCGGTGGTGATGCCAACAATCAATTGCAGATTAATTTGCATAATCGACAACGTTTTTTTTTTATTCTATTCACACACTTACTCAAACGTTCAGGAAATTTTTGATTCTGACTGTACATATGATTACTTTAGTTACACCATAATATACGCCTTTGAAGGATATTTTTAAATTTTCGCTTCATATGTAAGCACTTCATTGTAGTGTAATATTTGTGGACGTATTTTATTTAATTTTTACTTATTTATTTAAGTTACACCAACACCGTACACATAAATTGTTACAAGGACATGACAGAATTCGTACTGTTGTGTACATGTATAATGTTATTTAACCGATTAATTATGCACACTATTTTATCATAAACGAGTTAAAAATGTCAATCTCATATTTTTTAACATATTTGTATGCAATTCCAAATCAGTAATGTGTAATGTTTTTAACTTATTTTTTCTTTATAACATGTAATAAAGCGATGATATAGATTTAATTACACCCTGATTAAGCAGTAGTGCACACTATTTGAATCTATCGCTTGTCGCTCAAACAGGTATCTGCTGCGTTTACTTCAACATGATTTTGTTTTGTTTATACATACACTCACGCCGATATCCCATAAGGATAGGCAAAGACCATAGTATATACTAAATACATATAGTCACGCCTCTTTCCCATTGGGGTAGGCAGAGGCCGCTTCATTCCACCTGCTACGATCGTTTGATGTAGCAAAGTGGCTATCCGCAGCCCACATTTCGCCTCCGCGGACAATGAGACGTGTCGGATGGCGAATCACGACGCCGCCATTTTGTTTATAAGTTATTAAAATATCAAACTATTCATTAAGTTTGTATCAACCGTATACGGCTATCGTGGCTCTGCTATGTTCTCATAATTATAATTATTATAAAAAATATCTTCATATATTGTGGAGACCTGCTTCGCTACTTAGTACCAGTCATCCTCAACAGATGGCGCAATTCTTGAATGACGCATTATTACAGAAGTCTGAATCACGGTGATGAAGTTTAATAGTGATTTAGCGTATGTACATACTTTACAACGTTACAACACAAACGTCGGAACGGTGGTAGGTCTCGCCAGACAAACAACCATCTGGTTGGAAGATCTTTTTCCGTTTCTGCTAATCCTGCCACATTTCGATACACATGCCACATATATACATAATATACAAATAATATATTTCGTAATCACAAAATAATAAATTCATATAAACTATCTTTTTTATAATTTAATTATGTTACAACCTATTACTGATTTATTACATTGATTTATATTTGTAAATAACCAGATATAAGATAATACATTTATTTATTGTTCAAAATTTCGTTCGCGCTGCGTCTCAAAGATGAAGGGAGAAAGGACTTACTGAGAGAAGGGCTCTCGTCGAAAGAGAGAGAGAGAGAGAGAGAAATTACAAAATGCCCGAAAAAGGTTAATATATTACATTGAACTAATGCTTGATTAGCTATGATTTAAATGACTGTGGTTTTCCAAATAAAAGTCGAATTCTGAAACTTGACTATTAAGTTTTTCGTTGTATGGACGGCATAAGAACAGGACAGGCTCACGCCATGACGAGAGCGCGCTGCGTCCCAAAGAGGAAGGGAGACAGAAGGACTTACTGAGAGAAGGGCTCTGGTCGAGAGAGAGAGAGAGAGAAAGAGAAATAATCTGTATTATTTTTATATATATTTATAATTTATATAGTTTCTATACAACTTCATTACTAATATTGGCATCAAATATGCGACTTTCGTATTTCATATTATATTCATTTAAAAATAAAAACCAATGTAAAAATATCAAGGCTTATTAATCACAAGTTAATTCACTCTAAGATTAAGTAAAGCTCAAATTGTAATTTATTTATTGATAACTCACTAAACATTTACTTCCAAATCACATGAAAGTATGGTCACCCTAATTAAAAGCCATTGGAGTTATTGGAAACGCCGCGTCTGAAACCAGATGCGAGCTGGATGATAGCGGACGTAAATATTTACACTTTTCCCTATACTTCCGCGGTGTAGTCACAATACTGAAATGGTACCTACATTATGTATGTATATATATATGCATAAATTCAGTTTGTTTTATTATCTACGTTTACGGTTGGCTTATGAAGAAACACATTTTTATTCATGTTTGATTTAACTTGTTGATAGCGTGTGTGGTATTATTTCGAGACAGTAGTATCCCAGAAACCTTTCGACTTTCAACCCCTGACTTTTTAGAATCATTAAAAGTGTAACAGGATGTAACCATACGGTAATAATTTGTCGGAAAAATATGATATATAGAAAATGAACCGATTAGTCTATAACTGACCGGAACAAAATCATATTTTATATCCATGTCTAGTGATCAAAATACAGAGAATCCTAGGGTGAAACTAGATCAGTGCGAAATGGCCCATTATATAAATACATACTCACGCCTTTTTCCCTGGCTCTCCGGCGGGGAATCGAACCCCGATCTCCCGCGTAACAGGCGGGTATACTGCCCACTGTACTACCGATGAATTGGGGTAAGCAGAGACCACTTCTTTCCACTTGCTACGAGCAAAGTGGCTATCGGTAGCACACTTCGCCTCCGTGGGAAACGAGACGTGTCGGGTGGCGAACCACGACGCCGCCATTTTTAAGGTCTTAAAACGTTAAAGTTCCTAATTGCGTTCCCACGAAAAGGAAACAAAGGAAAGAGGTTGAGGTAGGAAATATACAATTTCGATCCTATTTCAACATAAGCGTATGCAAGCTTAGCTGCCGTTACGTTCCATGCGCAGTTATAATAGTTTTACTCGTATACCTCACAGTTAAATAAGACGAAACCCGCTCATTTTCATGGACAGACATCTTTACAAATATCGTAACGGCAACGGGAGTTGGCGAGTGGGGTAGGTAGTCTTGATAAATTCAATGATTTATAACGAATAACTGCCGACGACGTTATATCACTATTACTAGTCTTGTGTGCGGCGAGATAAACGGATTACAAGTACTGTACAGTCGGGAGAAAAAAATAATTTTTTTGCACTATTCGAATATTCTAATGAGATAAAATAGTACATTGATGGTCTGATGGTGCCAGACATGGCTAGCGATCCAAAGATCGTGAGTTCAATCCCAGTCTCGTACCACTAAATTATTTATAATTTATATACGGTATACATTGTTGACACCAATGTAATTACTTAACGAGAAAGAAAAATTTCGCGAGGAAACCTGCATGCCCGCGTGGATGTGTGAAATCTACTAACCCGTATTAGGCCAGCTTGGTAGACTACGGCCAAATCCTTCTCTTGATAGGGGGAGGTCCGTGCCCCTGTAGTGGGGACGAATATGGAATGGAGATGAATGAGATATTCACTCCAGTTCTTTTTTACATACTTCCACTCTCCAATGTAGTTTTGGTTTATTACTTATAAGCTGTTCATGGGGAAAGAAAATAATATTGATAAATGGAAGGAAATTCATGGGGAATATAATAATATCGATAAAGGGAAGGGATTTGCTGTAATCTCCACGCATGTTACTCGTATTTATAAAACGCATAAGTGACAAATACGCCAATCAGCGAACGGCTTTTTGCTGACGAAAGCAGTCTTCACACGTTTCGCGGCCATCTTAGTTAAATTACATCTCGACACTGTCGTAGGAGAGTGACACATCTACAAAATGACTACAGGGGAGCAGTTAAAAGTTTTGGGCTTGCATATCTCTACATATTTTTTTTCCTAAACGATTTAATTAATAATTAGCACACAAAAATATGTGTAAGTCGATATGCTAACCAGTCCAGCTAACTTAATAAGTCGGAAATCATTACGCAGCGAACTGAAAGAAAATAATCACAAACTATACTAAATACAGTATATCACTCACTATACTATATCATCATCATCATCTCAGCCCAAAGACATCCACTGCTGAACATAGGTCTCCCCCAAGGATTTCCAGAAAGATCGGTCTTGCGCTGCCCTCATCCAGCGGCCTCCCGCAACCCTTAATCAGGTCGTCAGTCCACCTTGTGTTAGGCCTGCCCACGCTTCGCTTTCCAGCTCGTAGCCGCCACTCCAACACCTTGCGGCCCCAACGGCCATCGGTTGCTCGTGCTATGTGCCCTGCCCACTGCCACTTCAGCCTACTAATACGCTGCGCTATGTCATGCTCTTGTTCGTCTACGGATCTTTTCATTTCTACTTCGATCACGCAGGGAAACACCAAGCATAGCTCGCACGTTGAGCAACTTTGAGCTTCCTCATAAGGTTCATAGTTAGCGGCCACGTCTCAGTACCATAAGTCATCACTGGTAACACACACTAGTTGAAGACTTTCGTTTTCAAGCACTGAGGTATTTTGGAGGAAAACAAAAGAAAAAAACTATATAATAATATGTATATAAATATAATATATGCTATAACTATACTAATCACCTTTCACACAATCCCAAAATTGATCATTATATATGTATATATGCAATACAATTTAATAATTACAGTGCGCCTAACAAAAAATAGCACATCGGTCTGTCCGTCCATTTTAGTCGCGTCTATTGAGACAGATGGCGCTACCGTCGCGGCGCGAAAGAACATTATTCTCCAGGATTACAATGGGAACAGGTTGCGAGCTGGGACTGTGGTGAGCAATTCACTTATTAGTTGGGAACAACTATTTTTTAGTACTAAAATGCCGTTATTTTAGTTGTTTAATATTTATATTGACGACTGATTGCTCCAGTGAAAGTGAGCACGCTTACTGTACCAATTGGTCCCAGGTTCAAATCCTGGTAGGGGCAATTTTTTTATGATGAGCACGTATCTTTGTACCTAAGACATGGATGTTTATCTATATATATTAGCATATATATATATATATATA
>WUAW01020612.1:444-13180 GCA_017165845.1 Thaumetopoea pityocampa
AAGTTCTCGTTTTCCGACGACCGCGGCGATGTAGACGAACCAGGCGATGGTGGGCGTGCGCTTTGTGTTTCTATTATTATTATTAATTATTATTATTATTAATATATCAATTATATATTAATAATAAATTAAATGTAAAGGCCTCAGGGCCAACAGCATAGCTCACTTCGAAAAAAAAAACGATCTGAGTAGTTTTTTTTTAAATACGTTTGATTTAATAAATTGACATTTAACAATTTTATAATATTATAAATGATTATCAAATACTTTGTATTATTATATTAATTATTATTATTATTAATATATCAATTATATATTAATAATAAATTGGTGGCTTCCCGTGGCTAATAAAACAGGTACAAGCTCTGTCTTTAATTCTACTGAAGCAATTTTGATGAAATATGCCGCAGTTTAAGTCGGAATAGTACCTATAAGACTCTAATAGTTTAACTAAAATCTACCCACTGGTTTATGCATGTAGCTCTAACAAACAAAAAAAAACAAATAAACAAATAAATTTCGACGAATTTGGTTTCAGAATTAGTCGATCTGAGTTTTTTTTTTAAGATCTTCGATTTACAAAATTTAACATTTAACAATTTTATAATAGTATAGATTTACAATTAATGTCTTCAAGGTGGTGTAAGTTTGAGTTTTCATAGTTGGGTAAAAATTTTTAGGAGATTTATAAACTTGTTCTTGTTTTTTAATTTTATTTATATTTTTATGCTTTAAATTTATTTAAAGCATAAAAATATAAATAATTGTTTACAATTATTTATATTTTTATGCTTTAAATATTGTGAAAAATACCTTGGACATAGGAGAATACGATTCGAAGGTGGACGCAGGAAATGCATTTATTGCTATATTTATATCTATATTAAGTAAAAACGAAATACATTCAAACTAATCATAAAACCTTACTAACTACAAAGCCCCAAATTTGTAATTTGATAAATAATTCCTTAGTGAATCAAGAGAACAGCTAAGAATGGTTTGAATGGATACGGAAGTTCGTGTAAAGTTTACAGATACATAACAGAATTTGTTCAAACCGCCTCAAGGCCTCTGACATGACTTAAGACAAAAGGCGATTCTTGCAAAGCTAATATATACCTGGCTTTTTCGGACAAATGCAAAGTTATAAAAGATACGTAGTCGGTCCCATAATGAACTGGCCTGATATAGTTCTACGCGACTTGTCGATACATGTTATGTTGCATCGAATAGTACATTTATCGTGTAATTTATATACGAGTACTAACACGCATCGACATGAAAAACGTTGTCTCGGTTTAGTAGTGGTTTAAACAATAAGAGTCGCGTATTTCTTCAAAATGTCAAAAATCGAGTACCGAAGCGTCATGAAGTTTCTGTTTAAAGAAGGCTTATCCCCACCCAAATAAAAGAACGATTAGATGGTGTGTTTAAGGAGTCTGCCCCCTCTTATAGCACAGTGAAAAATTGGGTGAAAGAGTTTCGCTTCGGGAGAGAAACCGTCGAAGACATCGTCCATAACGGTCGACCCGTGGAAGTGCTCACTCCCGAAACTATTGCTCTAATCGAAGAGGAAGTTTTAAGTGACCGCCGTTTGAAGATTAGAGAAATTGTACCTAGACTTTGGCTCTCTAAAAGTATCGTCCATCGGGAAATCTGTGAACATCTTCATATGAAAAAAGTCAGTACAAAATGGGTTCCGAAACTTCTTTCAGCTGTTCAGAGACAGGAGAGAGGGCGCTGTGCTTCCGAATTTTTGGATCTTTGTAGAAAAAACCCACAGAATGTGATCGAGCGACTAGTTACTGGTGATGAAACTTTGGTCTTGTATTATGATTTAAAAAGCTAACGCGAGTTAATGGAATGGCGTTATAAGGGTGAAAAGCCACCCAGAAAGGAAAAGGTGCAACAATCCACCAAAAGACCTCATGTGCATATTTTTTTGGGATTTCCAAGGTGTTTTGATAGTGGATTTTAAAGAACGCAATTCAGTCGTAAATGGCGAATATTATGTTTCATTAATATATAAATTGCGAGACATAATAAAGGAGAAGCGCAGAGGCAAGCTGTCTAAAGGTGCCCTGTTTTTTCACGACAACGCCCCAGTTCACACTGCCGGTCTTTCGAAGGATGCAATTCGTCAATGCGGGTTCACAGAACTGGAACATCCACCTTATAGTCCTGACATGGCCCCGTCCGATTATTATTTATTTTCAAATTTAAATCGGGACTTAAGGGAAGAAAATTTTCAAGCGATGAAGAGTTGCAGGCGGCAGTTTTCAGTCATTTTGAAGACAAGGATTGTGCTTACATTTATAAAGGCCTAGAGATGTTGGTTCACAGATGTGAGAAGTGTGTCAGTATTAGTGGAGATTATATTGAAAAATAAAATTGGTATCGATTCATTTTCTGCGTTTCTTCATAGTTAGGCCAATTCATTATGACCAATTCCATTTCACTGTGTGTATATTTTTTTAAAGTGGCATAATGACAATAAACTTTTTTCTGCTTAATTTTTTTATTAATCTTTTATTTTGTGCCATTACGAATAAATGTTACTTTTCTTCTTTTTTCTTTTATTAGGGTTTGTGCATATATTTGTAGTGTTTAATGAACAGTTGTAGGAGATTAAACACGAGTTAGTCTCGTAAGATATATTCCAATCAAAGGTATAAGATGAGAAATCAAATATAGACGTGTATCAAACACTTTAGATATAATATATTATATATTTTCACTTTAGATTTTATATATTTTAGGTGCTCTAAATAGGTGTTAAATATTAGCAAACTTTAGAATCCGTTCAAGAGATTTTCCGTGAAGACTAACATTGATATAAACAGGTATGATTATATTATAATCAAAATATATATTAATATGAAGTGGTGACAAGGATTAAGAAAGGAAATATTTGATTTGGTTTTTAGAGTGGAGTGGAGTAAAATTTGAATGACGAATCTAATATATCTGGCAAATATGTGCTGAAATATCGGAAGAAGACGCCCAGATATAACCTACTTTGATCAAATCAACAATTTGTTTAAAAAAAAGTCAAGTTCGTAGCACCCTTGATCGATAAAAGTGTATGAAAAGATATATGATTGCAGTATGTGATAAATTGTAGTCTCTGCCTATGAAACACCAACGTATGTATATATGTATGTATGAATGTAGATAGATTAATTAATTTAGTTTCGTTTTCAATATGCGATAAATTTGTACTAATAAGACAGCTGCCATATGATTCAAGCTATTTGCCGGACACTGTAAAACCACTAAACTGTTTTTAAAGCGCCGCCTCTTGAAACAGCACATTATTTTTTAATTAATCTTTTAGTACTCATTACCTAGTGGCGCTGCGTTCGCCGCATCCAAAATAGAATATTCGATACTGTTACACCGGCGAGTGTAAATTTAGCGTGGATTAGTGCGTGCGCGCATCCTACCACGCTCTCTGGCTAGATAAAGGTAAATTACCTTTACTTTTTAATTCTTTAAGGATTTACTTTGCCAAAGTATCATGAAAAATATTTATTCTCTACAGTAATACTCGAGTTTTTTTTTAATTTTTCACTAGTGCACACTGAAAGTGTATTGAAGTTGATTGCGCCTAAAAAGGTTAGAATGCAGTGTTGTGACCAATTATTGAAAATTATTGAAAAATATAGTTACGTTCCCACTGTCCATATATATAAGTGTTTATGCGCAAAATGTACAACAAACTTTTTTTACAATGATTTATTAGAGTCGAACTAATTTTGTTTTTTTTTTTTTAATTTGGTCACTTTTAACTCTTATGAAAATTATTAACAATTTAAAATATTATACTAATAACTCACTAATATAATAATTATGAAAGTTTAGATATGTTTGATGATTGTGATATAATCACTAAACCGCACTCTTACACTAAGGAATAGCTCCTTTTTTATCGTTCAAAAAATGTCAAACTCACACCGCTGTGTCGAGGGCACGGCTTCGGTTACGTGTGGTTTGCACCCACTAGAACCTGCACGCGGCCTGTGACCTGTGCACCCGGCCGCGGGGGTCACTCGCCTATTCGTCCGCGGTAAGACAATAGCCCCTCCATCAAATTGATTTTGCCCAAAATGAGATCTCCAGACACAACAATAGACGATCAAATCAAAAATTTATTGATGACTAGCTTTTACATGCGGCTCAGCCCGCGTGAACGCAGGTTTTCTGCTACATGGAAAATACCAAAACAATCATAGATTTATATAAAAAGCATTTTAACCACTTTTACTTGTGTTCTCTTACCTTAATAGCGGCTAATAAAACAGGGCTCAAGCTATATCATCAATTCTACTTTATGTAATATGATTTTGATGTAATATGCCGCAGTATTTAAGTCGTAATAGTACCTTTAAGACTACAATAGTTTGACCAAAATCTACGCGCTGGTTTTTGCCTGAAGCTCGAACAAACAAACATTGACGGATTTGGTTTCTGAAGCCCTTAGTTATTCGATCGTAGTAGTTTTTTTTATAATATTTTTGATTTACAAAATTTGACATTTAACAATTTTTATAATAGTATAAAGTATATAGAAAAAATACATATTTGTTCTTGAATATTGTTAATGTAGCAATTGAACCCATGGCTCTTGATGACAGTAGCAAAACGATCTTACCTATGTACCTAATTTTTATTTTTCAATTATTAATTTTGAAAATAAGAAAAAAACGTAATTTGATTCACATAACATCAAACTTAGAGCTGAGAGCAGGTGAATTCAGTTAAAATTACTATGTACTAACACAGTGATACTGTGTACAAACAATATAAAAAAAATAAAGGCTAGGTAGAATCAAACGAAGCCACTAAGCCCCAAAGGGTTTTAAAATATAAAACAAATTTAACGTAGCTCTGGATTACTTCATAATCTTTGTAAATCATTATCATAATTAATTGGATTTTCATTATTCACTTGTTATACTATTATTTGGATTCTTAGATATAATAATGCTTATTGGCATAATAACTGCCCGCTTTGACTCACATAAACTACTAAATAGATTTTTTAAACTTCATACCAACCAGCTTTTGGGTAGGTCAGAGACAATGAATTAAATGCAATTACGAAAAAAAAATCTTAAATACATGAAAATATAATAAAGATACACATATAAAATATATGTCATATATTTTAGAACTACAAGGCGTACAGTTTATTCGATCTTTTGACAAAACTTGTTGATGTTTAGACTCATTTACACTAATAACTAACCTCCTTATTCATAAAATCTTTTATTCAGTCTTTAAGCTAACACGTGGTTTGTCTCTTTCTATGTCATTACAAATTTATTAAGACTGAAAGAGACAAACTACAGATTAACTTAAACTATGTGTAAATAATACTTTTATGAATAAGGCCATAAATGGTTTACTTGACAAATATAGTTAGAAAATATGAATATTATTAAATAGATGAAATTAAACTTTAATCATTTGACTTTTTTCACTTAAAGTTCAGTTATACACTGTCTATCTGAATCAAGTGCCTTCATCATCATCATCCGTACGTCAAAGACATGGAACTCTTCTTTAAAAAAAAGGGTTTTACTACACTTGGGAGGCGTCTCGGAGGTCACAGTCAAATTTTGATTGAAAAACCGAATACCACTGGTGCTCGTTAACCTGGTGCATCCCTTAGCTAATTCTCACGTCAAAGTCACATCTTTGTTGACGGACGAATGAGAAGAGTAAGTACGAAAGAGATGGAGTGACGCTATTATTATGCCGACACCACAAGTTTGTGAGTTCAGTCTGCTACTGCTTCACACAGTAACGGCTGAACAGATTTGAGTGAAATTCGAAATGGAGATAGATTATATACCAGATATATATTATCACACAGGATAGTCTTTATCCCAGTAATTTGTTGGCCTAAATTAATTGTTCAACTTTAATATTATTTTAACTATTCCCGCGGGTGAAGCCGCGATACAAAACTAATAGATTATACAGGCTTATGACAATAAAGTTTCGATTGGATGATAAAAAAGTTTTAATGACGAAAGTTAAGAAAACTATTAAAAACAGCAATGTTTTAAATATTTCATAACTTTTTCTTAATTTTGTCAATTTTTTTATTATTTTTTTGCTGAAAGCAATATTTATTAACATAATTCGTGCACAATAAGTCAATAACTGCTTATACTGTTCGTATTAGGTACATAAATATTTAATGATTCAACTAGTTAAATGCATATAATAAAAAATGTAAATAAAAAATATAATTATAAAATACTTATATATGTATTAATGGCGTGCGATATGCTGCGCGATGACCCCACTGCGTGCTGAAAAACAGAAAAAAAATTGCTGTTTTTCAGCACGCAGTGAGGTCATCGCGCAGCATATCGCACGCCATTAATACATATATAAGTATTTTATAATTATATTCTTTAATTATATGTATTTAACTAGTCGAGTAACTAACACATAGTTATGTTTGCTTTTATGTTTTTTATGCCTTCAGATAAATATTTAGTGGTTAGTTTCTTAAAGAAATTAGTAAAAAATAACATGATAGAATCTATAAGGCCTCTCAAAACCAAGAATCGAAAGGTCTCGGGTTCTATCCCTGATTGGGACGATAAGATTACCATATCTTCTCTGTATTTCGGAAGACACATATAATAGTAAGTCGTGGTTGTTTTTCAACCATACTGAGTTTTTACGAGTATTGTGTGGGCTTGCAGAGATGATATTACAAGTGAAAGAAAAGTAAATTTGTTAAAAAGTATTTCCGTTGCAGCTAACTTACTTTACCCATACAGTGAGTAAAAAGGACAACATTAATACAAATTAATCATTTTTGGCATAACTGATAAAAATCATTATTCTTTAATATCCCGTATGTTATCATCGTCATCCAAAATTCAGTTAATATTCAGTAGTAGTAGTTTGTTTTGTCCATTTGGACAAGCGAAGGAACAAAGCCACACTGCAAAATCTTGAATATATTAAATCGCGCAGGTTAACAATAAAATGCCGGTATATCACATTATATTGCTTATTGGGAGTTTTGACGTCAAACCGAAGATTGGCACATCAATACAGTGACTGCTTGAGTATCAGCAGGCCCACCGCCTTAAGAAAATACGCTCACTTTGCTATGTTAGTCACAGTTTTATTTCAATATTGTTCACGATTATTAATGATTAGTACACGAAACAACACCAAATTTATACATTAAATGTTACAGTTATATAAACTAATATAAAGTGATCCTTCACTCGGGTTGACGCCAAATATCTTTTTGATCTCAATCAATATTGATAAAAGGGAGAAATACTCTATGCCTGCCTTTCTTTTATCATTTTCAAAAGTTTTCTATAATGGAGGCAAAGGAAACTGTCGTCTAAATATATAGAAACGTTGTATCGCTAATTGACTAACTGATTGATAATCAACACACAGTCTAGAAAATTCACACTACGAAATTCAAATGAGTCAAAGGTCAGCAAAAAAAAATCTTTAAATTATAAAATCGAGATAAAAACGGTTACAGAAAAGAAACTTATTTGACAAAATCTATATCATAACACAGAACAACCCAATTGAAAAAAAATATTTTTTTTCGCAAGATACGCAAAACAGTGTATTTTTTTTTTTAATTAACGTAAGAAGTTCCAATTTAGCTGCATCAGAAGCAAAACAGTATATCAAGACTCATTAGCATATCTCCATCCCTAGATCAGTATATCAAGTAACAGTTAGAGACGAACGTTCCTGAACCGTTATTTTTAAGTTAATTTTTATTTTCGTTCGTCGATATAAAATCGAAAGCTTATGCAAGATTTATTGTCACAATGTAGAACGATCCTCGGATGTCGATTTTACCTGCAACCCAGTTAAATGCTCCACTGGGCATGATAATCCAGCATTCTATGTTATTCCATCGACGGATCGGGGCAAAATCTCGTACTAATTGAATAGTCATGTTCGCTATTACCATTGGTTTGCAATATAAGTCAAGAAAATGTATTTATTACTACTATAAAATTATATAACATCATTGTCTGTAGATTAAAGATATTACAAGAAATGTAACTCAGACTAAGGGCTTCCGAAACTTAACTATCTTTTGTTATCTGCGCGTCATTTTGTTTATTTGAACTATATGCAAAAAACAACTGGTAGATTTAATTGCACGCTGTTGCAATCTTATACACAAATACTATATATAATATTATCTTATACACAAATACTATATATAAGTACTATTCCATTTTTCATTAAAATTGATTAAGCAGAAGTGAGATACAGCCTGATACCGTTTCAGTAACCGCCACTAACTGCAAGAGTTCAAGAAAAAAATGGATTAAGACCTTTTTTTGTAAATCCATAAGTATTTTTGGGATTTTTCATATGTAGGGAAAACTAGCATTTGCGCGGACGAAACCTAGTGTAAACTATTATATTTATTAGTGTAAACTATTATTTTTAGTGTAAACTAAAAATATAATGTAGTCACCCTTAAAACAATGTTACACAAAATGACTACATAACTACTGTTACTAGTAGTCAAAATACTAGTAGCATAAGTTTGATTACATTATTATAATCGTGAGTAGATACATACATACATACAATCACGCCTTTTCCCTGGTTCTCCGTCAGGGAATCGAACCTCGGTCTCCCGCATATAGGAGGGACTCTGACCACTATAGTACCGATGAATTGGGGTGAGCGGAGACCACTTTTTTCCACTTACTACGAACTAAGTTGCCCACTTTTCGCCCCCGTGAGAAACGAGACATATCGGGTGGCAAACCACGACGCCGCCATTTTTATAAAGTTCCCATGAAACGGATGAAAAGCAAGGAATATATAATTTGAGAAAAGAATTATAGGATACAGTCGTAGGTAGATGGATAAATATAAGTAATGACAAGTTATACAAGAGATGTTTTCGGCATCAGTCAATCGGAGGGTCTTTCATTAAGATATTTTAGGAGTACATATCATAGTACATATTTAAATACGAGGATATGTGGTATACTCGATGTCTGAGCGACACGACCAGGGATCCAGCAAAATATCAGCGTCGGTTATACTGCCTGGCATCATGCTGAGCTGAATTCTCATTTGGTAGAGTTATTTTTTATCTCTTTTCTCTTTATCTTTACTTTGGCTGTATCAAATAAACATTTCTTTGACTGCACAGATGGTGCAGTGGTTTAAGTGGTCGCTTCTCCACTGCACACTCGACAGAGTGTTGTGGGTTCGATCCCCACACGGGACAACAACTTTATGTAGTCCACAAATTGTTGTCCTGAGTCTAGGTGATTGTTTCAATTATTTGAATGCTTGTAAAGTCCCCACAACACAAGAATTAATCTTAATGCGGGAATTGTCTATAAAAAAAATTATTTCTTTCTTTCACTAAATGCTAGAATATTGTTATAATTTTATTGTCACTTTTCGTTGCTAAGTTTAATCTTGTGTGAATTTATCCTCGGTTGTTAAGACTTGAAACACTGACACTATTTTATATTGTAGCAACGAATATCTATTACTCTAATCACCGCGGCGACTGTGAGTTTGTGGTATAGTGATGGTTGTATACTATCAGTTCAGAGATTAGAACCAAAAAAAAATATTTTCCTTTCAGGGGTGACTGTAAGGGTGATTAGAAACCACCGGGCGTGGCTCCATATTCAGATAACTACGAGTAGAGAAAATCATAGTTAGGTGTTTTCCCGATTTGATCAGAGAAACAGACAATAATAATAAAATCCTGAACACTTTCACACACTTTGATCTAATCCCAAACTAGGATTTCCTATATCTTGGATACCAGACATGGATATATACATACTTATATAAATAAATAATATAAATAAATAGATAAATACATCCATTACTCTGATACAAACATTTGTGCTCATCACACAAAGTTTGTCCCTAACAGGATTCGAACCCGGAACTCATTGGCACGGAAAGCACGATCGCTGCAACTATATTAATCAGTCGTCGATGCGTGCGCATTTTCACACATGTACGCATTTTTGGTTTAAGTTATTCGATGACCGTGTGCAGAGAAATGATTTTGCAGCAAAAGATGCGTGTTTTAGAATCAAACCCGAGATCTAAAACTTGAGAATTTATGGTCAAACCATTCTTATAGCATATTTTCTCTATTTTCATCCACATTTCATATTCGTCCCCACTACAGGGGCACGGACCTCCCCTGTTTAGAAGGGGATTAGGCCGTAGTCTACCGCGCTGGCCTAGTGCGGGTTAGTAGACTTCACACACCCATCCAGGCATGCAGGATTCCTCGCGAAATTGTCTTTCTCCGTTAAGTACATTTGCGTCTAAAATTTAGACCCTTAATTCCCAAAGTGTTCACGGGAGACACAGGAGACTCGACGGGAGTCTACGTGGGCGTACGCAAATTTCCATAGTTAGATCTAATCTTCACATTTTTTGTCGAGTTTTGGGAATATGGTAGAAATGTAGAAATGTAGCTGTATGGTTCCGGTGGACCCCCCGCAGCTACATTTTTACCATATTCCCAAAACTCGACAAAAAATGTGAAGATTAGAACTAATACGTCTGCCAAGAGTGGAATTTATGATAAAACCCTCCTTGTTAAGGTGGGGGCCCACGTTCGACACTGGACATACACGGGCTGATAATGACGATCTTAACGATGAATCGTATCGTAGAAGAACAAGTAAATGGACGCACTCTTTTAATTGTAAATTTATGCATATATAATTGTACCATACAACATACTAGTAAAATTAAAAAATGTCTTGCAAATAAATTTCGGCAGATGCCTCACATTTACGAAGGCAAGCCATGTTCAAGGGTGTACTTTCACGAAGCTAACGATAACTATAATAGAGCTGATGGAACTGCAGGCAACGTTTAATATACTCAATATGAACAAAGAATCGAATTACCAAAGTAGTAGGTGCGACACTGTAGACAGCTGCTAATTAGAAATGTGTCGAGTGACTAAGACACTGGCTCGTATAGTACGTAACGATAATTAGAGTTAATGCTTCATTGGAAAATTGAGACTGCTTGTTAACGCGAGTGTTTACAATTTGTTTTGTTACTCACCCTAACAGTAATACTTGTGTCTTTCTCTTTATTCTTTATTCTTTTAAAAGGCTTATCCAACAGAGGACTTCCATAGACGGATAATGATGATGGGTGCTCCATTTAATTCGTTTAACCAAAATGCTTTGTTTAAAAAATGACTGTACTTAACGCCCATAAACAGGCCGCTTTATTTTCGTGTTTCAAATGGAGAACATAAAATTTGGAACACGCAAATATTTTTATTTTGATATATTTTAGAATTATTGTTCAGTTTCAAGTTTAAGAAGGATATTTTTTATTTCGATTTAGGACTTTTTTTCCTTTAAGCCTTTCTTTAAAGTCTTGACTCATTTTGTTATATATTATATATTTCGGACAACATATTACAATTTCAAGTAAATATTATAACAAGTATAGCTCCTTTTCATGCGAAAATGCCTCACGCGCTTCGGCACAACAGTTATGTGGGATTTTCACTCACATAAATCTTACGTCATCCGTCCTTTCTCCTTGGTTACAATTAAAATTTCGCCACTTTTTATAGATTTCCAATACTCTAAACTCTCTAAACGATTTCGGAAAAGTACCCTAAGTCACTCAGACTTCTGACTTTCATCTAACAATGAAATTCCCGCCAAAATTAAACAAATACTCGCTGATAAAAACATAAAATTATTATTTTGATAAAGTCCAAATAGGGGAGATTCGTGGGAGGGGGGGGGGGGGATCAGGGGAGGTCTGTGTCCCTGTAGTTCGGACGAATATAGAATGGCAATGAATATAGACTGGGGATGAATATAGATCGTAGCAAGATGTAACTGATAGATGGCACCACTCATCCCTGTGGAGCATTGACTGCGCTTATATATACATTGCTGCAATCAAAATCAATACTCCTAGTCCGACGCTAAAAGAATCACCTACTACCCTATTTGTGTTTGCTCTGTGGCGCAGGCGTAATAATACTCGCATTACTCCATCTGATCGCGTTGATGTTCTGAGAACCAGCTAAGGGATGTACCAGAATAAAGAGCAGTAACGTTATCCTATTATTTAATCAAAATCTGTTGCGATTTCCAAGACGCTCGCTAAGCATGGAGATTATGGCAAATTTTGGCAAACGCTTCCATTTTTAAGATGGTGGCCCATGTCCAGCTGTGGACTCCCTCGGACTGGCGATCATGATGATGACGCTATTTGTTATTTGTATTTCTTTTTCATTCTGTTATTATCATGGCCTGCTTCGTGGTATGTTGTCAAGGCGGGGAATGTGAACGTAGTCAGGTTCAGATAGCATTCACACCATACCGTAGATTACCATGTGACATCATACCTATACTATGCCAATCAGTGTTAAAGACACCAACCTGGGTCATATTTAACATCTTACACGTTTAAAAAATATAATAAATAATATAATGTAATAAATGTAATTTATACAGTGTGTAAAAAATATAATATATAATGCAATGTAATAAAAGTAATTTACATAATATGCTTAACTTCTTACACAATGTGTAAAAATGTAAGGAGAAAGAAGAAAGCAGGCTCACTACCCACTGTACCAAGCAATATCAATAGTGACCCGGACTTTTATAAGGCATGCATGGGGCCGAAGCCAACACGTAGAGGCCCTTTTGACAAT
>WUAW01020612.1:15252-38244 GCA_017165845.1 Thaumetopoea pityocampa
TTTGTTTATTCCATTGTAACTTCTAAATCTATGAACCGATTTAAATATATTATATGCCTTTTCAATATAAAATTATGCTATACATACTGTACGATGAAAGCTGCAAAAAAATGTCTAACTATAGCTAAAATGCAGTAAAAATTTTATAAATCTAAAGATTCATAATATATAAGTAAGATTATTCGTTTAAAACTTTAAACTATACCAATACATTCTCGTGGAGGTTAAGACCTTAGCTTTTATAACTTTACATTATGACTATATAACCTTTTATAACATTACTTTTTTTAAATCGCTCGTAATATGCATCAGCTGCCTGGTAGAGTATTAGCAGGCCAGGCTAGGAACAAGAGGAACTGCACCCTCTTGACCCGATTGTCGCTTCGATGGAACCTGCTGAAAATATACCCAACACACCACTCTCGCGGTATAAGTAACTCGGCCGATTAAACCTGCAAGCAACTTGCGACTGTATCGTCCAGCAATATAGATTTGAGTTTTCAGTGCATGCATTTTGTGAAATCCTGAATCGTCAAAAAGTTTTATACGCCTTGTTCATATATACAATTTTAAATGTACTCCTCGAGTACTAAGGTCGCTTTTTGCGATATAACTAAATATATTTATGTTATATTAATTTTTCTATGCCACAAACTTAAAATAGGAACAGGCATTATTTTTGCGGCAAAATATTTAATGAATATGCATTAAAAGTAATGAAACTCCATCCGTACGGAACACAACGGGTTCCGTTTCCAATTCAAAATTTGGTAACGATTTTAAAATATCACTATCATCATCATCATAATCACGTCAGTCACTCCATCTCTACCCGTGATTGGTGTGAGAACCAGCTAAGAGATGTATCGGGATAACGGGCAACCACGTTATCCTGTTATTCAATCAAAATCTACTGCGAAAAAAATAAATTAAATTATTAAAATTTAATTAAATTAAATTATGGCAAACCCTCCTCTTTAAGGAGGAGATTCATGTCCAACAGTGCACTTCAGTGGACTGATCATTATGTATATTATACTACAACGTTTTTAAAACCAATTAGTAAGTTATAAAAATTTTAAACTTGAAAAACGTGTGGTACATGTAATATAATAACATAGGAACATAAAGAGCACTCCGCGAATTTAGTTTTTAAATCTAAGTTATTATATAATTTTAAGTCCAAGTTATTATATAGTTAAAAATGCCGCATATAAAAAAATATTTTTATATAAATATTAATTTTCTTTATTTAATATCACTTATCCTGGATAAATTCGGATTACTAATCCATTGTCATAGAGTTTAAGTGACTAGACTAGTGAGAAGACTATGTTTCAAGTCTCATGTCTCTTGTTCACCGGTAAGTTTTCTTTAAAATCAATTGCGTTTGTAACAAACATTCAAAAAGTTAAATTAAAAAATTGAAAATTGTAAAAATATTTGATTAAATGTTTCTTTTTAAGTAACAATGTTTACAATCTATTTAGAATTTAATTTCCATGTCAGTCTATACTCGTAGATACAATTATCAGTGTACCGATACAATTATAACTGGCCAGTTCGATAAAATCCGTTATGAATTTTTTAATATATAAATTGATCCAAACGACACTTTCATAGATAAGAATGAATTTAAACTTAAATTTAGCTGTACTGAAACTCGTACTGAATATACCTACTTTTATAAACACTGTTAACAAAAGAATCTATAGAGTAGTACAAATGCAATCTTGGGGTCACTAAATTAAACTAACAAAGAAAACTAGTTACACTTTACCCTACCTAGCGATCGAAGTCGGGATTGTGTTGACTGAAGCTGCCGTTGAATTGGTTTCAAAGTTTTACTCTGCGAGTGGACCACGACTGTTGTCTTTATTGTTGGCAACATTAACACAATTTAAAATAGGTATTATGGCAATGTTTTGGGCCCTTCCGGCCTCCATATTTAAGTAGGTGCAGTAAGACTTCTGTACTATTATAAAATTGTTAAATGTCTTTTTTTAAAATCAAAGATATTTAAGAACAAACTACTCAGATCAACTAATCAAGGGATTCTGAAACCAAATCCATCGATGTCTGTTTGTTTATTTGTTTGTTTGATCGGGCTTCAGGCAAAATCAAGCAGGTAGTAACCAAGTAGGGACTTTATTCAAACTATTACAGTCTTAAAAGTACTATTCTAACTTAAATACTGCGGCATGTTTCATCAAAATCGGTCCAGTAGAATTGAAGATACTGCTTGGTCCCTGTTTTATTAGCCGCCGTTATGGTACGAGAGCTCAAGTAGTTAGGTGCCTTTTTATATAAATCTTGCTATGACATCCACGCGGGTGCACCCGCGGACAAAAGTTAGTTGTAATATAAATTCAATAAAATACACTGAATGCCAATTAAAGTGATGTAAAAGGCTGCAACAGCAGTTTCAATCCACCGCACACGCACAGAGCAATAAGCCACCAGCGACAAATTATACATTTATCCACAAAAAATTATACATTTATTACTGAACCACAAGTGAGGTACGCGTTTAAATTACATAAATCATAACCCCGTACAATTGTGCAAGAATTAAAAGAAAAATCTTAGTCGTACACTCCTAGCCAAATGATCGTGGCCATGGATCATTTCATAGGATGGTTGCGGCTTTTGCGAGACTTGTCCATCTCTCTCTATTCGTAACATTACATGTATATTCAATTAGGGAATATTTCGTAGACAATTTAATAAGGTCTGGCCATGTTGTCGTTTAGAAAAAGAATGTCTAGAAGATCGCTTCAAGGCCGAAAACCTGCCCTCCTAGCCAAGTTGACATTCGATAATCGTTATCGCTAATAGAAACGAAAAAAATGTATTGGAATGACACTTTTAATCGCCAAGTCACACGTGACTTATCGAATAGAAGTGTCATTCCAATACATTTTTTCCTTTCTATTAGCGATAAGGATTGTCGAATGTCAATTTGGCTAGGGGGGCTGGCCATGAAAACGATGAATAAAAAACTATCATAATAAAAAAATTAGTAATATACTTAGATATGAGTTAAGCCGTTGATACCCAAAGTGGTCTATATCGCCCCCAGGGATCGATTTATTTTGATTTAGATTATAATATGATTTTTGATGAGGTATTAATTTGGTACACGTTCACGTGCGAATGTGTTCATATGTTAGTTACTGCCTCCCCACAGAAATGAGTTTTCCCGGAAAACTTTTTACTTATCATAGCAAACACGATTGAAAAGTGGTAAAGAAAAATATTATGTGGTTAAATAATATTATTAGGCGCGTGATTGATTTATTATCGTCGACACCACATCACGCGCCGGCGCGTGATTAGCAGCGAAAATGTAAAGAAATGTTAAATACGATCTGGTGTTATTAAATAAATAAAAAATTAAATATTATACACATGAAGAATAACAAATGAACTGTTACATCCCTGGCCCCTAGGCATGTAGTGGTGACTTGCTGTTTCCACCACTGTTTCCATACAAAGTGTCGATCAGCATTATATGTCTTTAAAGTCATAACGCGTTGCCAGTCAGAGCTCAGTCCGCTCCGTCAGTTCGCTAGTTACGCCGTCCGTCGGTTTGTCGCGAAAGTGAAGCAACAGAACGCACGCAATTAAAATGAACCTTTTCATCATCATCATCATCATCAACTGTTCACAGGCCACTGCTGGGCTTGAGTCTCCTCTTTAAAAATAAGAGTTTTGCCATAATTTACACGCTTCGTATGCGCCTTGGAGATAGCAGTAGATTTCAATTGAATGGCAGGATAACGCTGCTACCCATTATCCTGGTACACCCCTCAGCTGGTTCTCACAGCACCCACCGAAAGAACTGGCGTGACGCTATCACTGTGCCAGTTATAATATACCGTTTGGCAGTGATACTTCTGATATTTAAACTAAAGTTTAATTGAACATAATCAATTCCGAACATTGTATGTACATTACGAAATATAATATTATAACCCGTATTTTGTCAATTGTCAACGGCTATTCCCTTTTTGCAGATAATGGGAGCTTTAACAGAGGTATTATCCAGAATTCAACCTTTGTACCGCAAGAAAGACATCAGAGTGTCTCAAGAACGATGTAAGGATGCTCAGAAGGCAATGAAAGAAGGAGACCTAAATAAGGCCTTAGCTCTAGCCAGCCAAGCAGTTCTGAGGGCGCCTGTGACAGGTAGTTTTTTTTTATATATAAGAGGTGCAAACGGATCGCCTGATGGTAGGTGATCATCGCTACTCGTAGATATCCCAACACCAGAGGGATCGCATGTGCGTTGCTTGAAGGTCCCTAAGCCGTATCTGCTTGAAAAAACCGTCGCTGGGAACTTATACCACGGGATAGTGTTACGTGTAAAAAAAATGTCCAAATTTTTGAATTTGCTGTTCTTGTTCTTTTAAAGTTAATTTTCTTTACTTTGAACAATGTACAGTACGCATATTCGTATCGATAATCTATTCAAGTATACATTAGAAACTGCACGCGCAGTTAAACATTCAATGCCGACTACACGGCACCGTGGAGAGTGGGAAGGCCGAGCACACAGCGCCGTGGAGAGTGGGAAGGCCGAGCACACGGCGCCGTGGAGAGCGGGGAGGCCGAACACGCGGCGCCGTGTCTCGCTTCAATTTAGTTTGTAAGCCGCATTGTGCCGTCGACTAATAATGATACCTTATTCTAACTATTCCAAAAAAGAAGAAAAATATATGGCCACAGGAGAGCAGGCCATTAAAAAACATGGCCACAAAGATGAATCTCTCTACAGGAACCGGCATTCAATCTATTAATATAAATATTGTCTGTAATTTGTGAAATTACGTAAAACAGCCCACCTCAGACACTTAACCTAACTTTTGTTAATTTAGCAACGTCTAAAAGTCGACTGGTAGAAAGTGCCCAAGGCTTAAATCCGCCCATATGCCATTATTATAGTGCATAAAATTTTATAAATAAAATTACCTCCCTATCATCATCAGTATCATCGTCTGCTCGAAGAAGTCTACTCCTGGACATGTCGCTTCTCCATCAAAATGAGGAAATTACCATAATCGCCACGCTTGACAAGCGTTTTGGAGATCGCAGTGGATTTTGATTGAATAATAGAATAACGTTGCTGCCAATTAACCTAATACGTCCCTTAGCTGGTACTTATAGTTGCCATAAGCAGAAATGGAGCAACGCCATTTTTATACCAGCTCCAGAAAACCAAACTTACTATAATACGACTTTTCTCAAAGTCAATATACTGAATACCTACACAAGAGCAGGAACTTCTATAAAACCTCTAGAAAGTATGCAACTCTGGAAGTGAAAGTATATGAAGAGTTTCTAAAGTACAGTCATTTTAATAACTCATATTTTTCATATGTCTGTCTATATGTTTAAAAAGATTTATTAATCAAAGATTAAAATCGTAAAATTGTCTTCTTTTCATTATTAAAATAAATATATATTTAACTAGCTTTTGCCCGCGGCTCCTCGCGCCTGAATGTCGGTTCTACGCTACATAGAAAGTCCCGACACAATCATAGATTTATATAAAAAGCCTAACAGCCAATTTTTCTTGACCTCTCGTACCTTCACGGCGGCTACTAAAACAGAGATCATGCTGTATCTTCAATTCTATCGGACCGATTTTGACGAATCATGCCGCAGTATGCAGCTGAAAACGCTAGGAAATGGCTAGTTGCACATAAAATACTAAACATTAATTATATTGGCTCACGCTGTTTGAGGATATCCTCCACATTTTCTAAAGGTTAAACATTATCCACAGGAATTTTGAATTTTAATAAGAGCCTCTTTTGCTATTTCCCTCTTTCAATATAGTATTGACATAGGGCCATATTGACGTCGCCTTAGGCGTAGTAAACACATTTATACCCAAGTGCCTTCGAGTCGCTATCGCATTGCTGTGCTCCTCACGTCAACTATCATCCCTTTGTATAAAACGCCTTTAGGCAACAAAAAGAATAGACATTATTATCAATGGCTATCGAATTTCCACAATTGGACATAGGCCTCCTGCATAAAATGATTTGCCGTAACTTTCACGCTTCGTGACATAGAAATCACACTAATATTAATTAAACATTCTGCATCCTCGGAAGGAGACTGATTACTATTAATATAACGGTGCCAATTAACATAAGAATCATCATCGTTAAAAAATAATAATTAAAAAAATAAAAAAGATTTATTTATTCACATGTTTGGGTTAACAATTTGAAGGAATTGTCCTCCTGGTAGATTAAAATTAATCTGTATCAGGAGGCCACGCTCTCCCATAGCTCTGCTCTAATTTAATAATGTGTGCGTGCGCGTGTGTGCGAGTGTGAGTGTATGTGTGTGTCTGGGTGCAAGCGTATGCGCGCGCGTGTGTGTGTGCGTGTGTGTGCGTGTACTAGTGTGTGTGTGTGTGTGTGTGTGTATGCGTGCACATCATTAACCCTTGAAAGTCTACTGCTGGATACGAGCCTCTTTAAAAGGAGGGATCTGTTATAATCTTCTCGCTTTGCAGACGTCTTGGAAATCGCAATAGATATTGAATGACCAACAGAATTTTTTTTAAATATATTAATCAACCAAAAAACATCGCTTACAAAATCATCACACTTGATGCCAATAAACCGCCGCGGTATGCTCGGGCGCTGCACATTCGCAGTTACATAAATTAATACAGGCTGTTTTATTTTTATATTATATGTCGTATGGGGGAGACAAAATTTGGAAGGTGAAATATTATAATTGTTCTGTATTTATTTTAAAATATATTGTTAATATATTTATTTCGGAATTATTGATAACTATTAAACTGTAAGAATATTTTTTTAAAATTTAGATTTATCCTGGCATTATCCTGGTACAATGCTTAGCTAGTTCTCATTTTCACAGAATCTACAGGAAGAAATGGCGTGACAGTACGATAATGAAGTAGGCAATAATATTTTAATTAAGAATTTTAAAAAAATCCATAAAAACCAACACCCAGGATTAAGTGACAACTTGTATTTTCTCAGGATCAGATGAAGCAGCTTGCGATGGTGGGATCTCGCTAGCTCTAGCACTCTGGCTTCGCTCAGAGATTCTTTTACAATGCGACAGACCTCATGCGGCGCTCGAAGACCTGAAACTGGCGCTAAAAGCGCGGTTGCCAGCAAAAATGAGGGCTCAGTATTATTGGAGAATGGGGCACTGCTACAGAGGTAATAAAAGAACAAAATGTAAATAATAAAATTTATATACAGAAGTAACAAAATAGTAATGTTTTAACAATTATATCTATAATATGTATATTTACACACCATGTATATCGGTGGTGGTTATAGTGATATGTTGCTGGTGTAATGTCTGTGCCAGACATGACTTGTAATCATAGGGTCGCGGATTCAATCCCGATCCCGTACCACGCATTTAGTTCTAACTCATGTACTGTCTACAATGTAGACAGTATATGAGTTAGAACTAAATGTAATAAATGTATGTGAGTAATTTACTTAACGGAGAAAGAATCTTCGTGAGGAATCCTGCACGCCTGCTTGGGTATGTGAGGTCTGCCAACCCGCACTGGGCCAGCGTAGTAAACTATAGCCAAATCCCCCTCCTGATTCGTCGCCTCCACGGCCTGCTTCTCGTCGAGCATCAGGCTGCCCTCTCCGTTGCTCACAGGCTACATCCTAGGGCGATCGCAGATCCAAGTATGCCCTGCACCTTCACCCTGGATGTCTTCCTCATGCTGGATTAAGCCCATTTGCATCGCGCTCTCTCTCTCTCTCTCTCTCAGCCGTCTCTTTGGCCCTCATAACGGCAATAAGTCCACCTTGACACATTGTGTATTACTTTTATGGGAATACATATAATCATACATATAATCTATTGTTGAGTAGCTAATATATTGATATTAAATACTCAACTATAAATGCACTACATATAACTTGTTAATATTAATAATATTTTATTCTACTGCTACCTCAATATTCTCTGAGATGACATTAGAAAAAATGTAAATTCTTTTACATCTCTAGATACACTTGTGAGTTAAATCATCATCTAAATTGAATTTTTTATTCATCTGATTCGATGGAGCCGTTTCCAAAAAAAAAAAAACATATTATTTTTATTATTCTACTCGTTTTTCTTGTTGTATTTAATTTTACTAAGCGTTTGATATTTCATCTCATCCCCCGAATCAGATTTCTGACCACACAACTGGACCAACTGTCTAAACACTTTTTTCTCTTTATAAGACTTTGGTACAATACAATCGTCACTATATCCCTAAAAGAACCCTTATAAGCTGCTCAGAGAGCATAACCTATTTTCACAACAAAGGATTTTTTGCGTGAATTTATTTCTGTGCCCTTGGTATTTGATTGGTATCGTCAAATAGAGCCTCGAGTACCGCTGCAGGCTTCGGCATACCGTCTTTTGAGCAAACTCCTTTAGATGTTACACAAGGAAAATGGACTGAATTCTTTATTTAAATAAATAAAGGTATCGTATTTCAGTGATTCTTTTCATGGCCCGCACCCACGGAAAAGCACATCAAAGTAATCTTATTCGCAACTGGTTTTTGCCCGCGGCTCCGCCCGCGTGAATGTCGGTTCCCCGCTACATGGGAAATCCCGAAACAATAATAGATTTATACAAAAAGCTTTTTAACTATTTTTACTTGAGCTCTCGTACCTTAACGGCGGCTACTAAAACAGGGATCAAGCTGTATCTTCAATTNCATTTTGATGGAACATGCCGCTTTATTTAAGTCGAAATAATATTTTTATGTTTATAATAGTTTGACTAAAACCTACTTGCTGGTTTTTGCCTGAAGCTTGAACAAACAAGCAAACATCGATGGATTTGGTTTCAGAATTAATTAATCGATCTGACTAGTTATTTTTAAGTATCTTAGATTTGGAAAGTTTTACATTTAACAGTTTTATAATAATATAGATAGATAAATAAATTAAACAATAATAGATTACGTTTAACATTTGAGAGAGTGAGTGAGCCGTATGATCACGTAAGCAGTCTGCCAAGGCTTGAACGGGCTGCCAAGGCTCTTCAGAGCCTGCCAAACTGCCTTATCCTGAGCAATAACAGCATGACCCTGCGCTGAAGTGGATATTTATTGATATACTAACCCAATTATCCACTATCGACTCGGAAACCTTCGCTGGTATAAGCAGAAAACATTCTCAGTTTCATCGCGTACAGATGAATGATATTGATATTTTTTACGAGAAGTAGGTACGGAGATTGGAAGGAAATAAAAAATAAAATTATACAAATTACTTATAATTTGCTCCAATTATTTAAAACACAGTTCATCTTTATTATACACTAGCTGACCCGGTGAACTTCCTACCACCTAGACAATTGCTTCGATTTTTCGGCTTTTCCTTTGGGTTTTTCCTAATTTTATAATTTCATAAACCATCTCTGTATTGAGGCGAACAAACAAAAAAAAATATTCAATTCGGTCTAGCCGCTTTCGAGTTTTTGTAATCAAGAATTTACTTGTAGGCACTGGTGAGGCAACTCGTGCAAAGGTGTCTTATGAGCTAGCTGGACGACTTCTTGGGACCGATGAGACTGCTAAGAGCCAACTGATGCAAGATATACAGACCTTGGACTACACGGTGCAACCAAAACATGCGACAATTAAGCCTGGTACGAATATAAAACTCTTAACGATAATTCTGTGGTGTTAATGAAATAGAGGATAAATCGACAAATATATTAAAAAAAAATGATATTTGCACCCATTTGTTTAAAATATCGAAGTGTACATATGTACGATATAAGAAGATGAGTTACTATAAATTTATTATAAATACTTAAATACAAATTGAACCGTGTCATAAGCTACACATTCATAACTCACACACTATCATCAGTTGTTGATAGTTGACTCAAAGCCCTTTTCCTTAATCCCACAAAATTAAATTCAATGTGACGACTGATTGGCACAGTGACTGTAACCCTGCATTTTGTGCAGATGAATTCCAAGTTCGAATCCCAGTAGCGGTAAATTTTGTTTGATGAGCAAAAATATTTGTGTGCGAGTCATGAACGTATTTATCTATATATGTATGTATGTATTTATCAATATAAGTATGTATATCGTTGTTTAGTGTCTTTTATTTCTATAGTAAGGTATAGGGAATCCTAGTAGTTTGGGTCTAGCACAATGTGTGTGTGTGTGTGTTCAGAATATAAAAATGCTTATCTGTTGTACTTAAACAAACAGTGTGTACAGCGGGATGATGATCTACGATGATTTTGTCGAAATTATTGATGATCACGTCAGGATATCATTATCTATAGGACGGAAGTGTGACAGGAATTGCAGTATTAGAAAAAGGAAGATGTTCATACGGGCGTTACGTCTGGCGGGGCCTGTCACCGCCCCAACAGTTGATATCAGAACGTTGTATATACGCTAAATTGCCATCCAATTTCTTCACCGTGATTTAGAATTCTATATTAATATTCAAATTGCGCCATCTATTGAGAATATATGGTACTATGTAGCGAAGTAAGTCTCTACGGGCTGATTGTAATCTACATAATTATGTGATGACCAAATGGCTTTATTGACCCATAATGCACCCAGCTTTGTAATTATACACTCTCGGTAATATGATTTACGGTCAATATACGGTAAATACGACTATTTAAAGATATTTATAATAGCTCATTACTCTTATAACATTTATATGCTTTTCATATCTCTAGAAATTTCTCTGACCGGTGGAGCCAAACAGAATATGCCATCACTATCCAAATTGCTGAAAATTACCGAAGAAGCGAACAAGGTAAGTATTTTTTGAATCATAATCCTGGATAGTTAAGTTATTCAACTAACACAAGTAACCTAACTAACCAGGAAAACATTCCTAAGTCTCACAGTGTGAAAGAGATAGAAACATCGCATTAATGAATCTGCGGGAGTTGCAATGGGCAGGGGATTTTTAGGGGATTATACAAATTATTTAATAATATTAACACCAACCTGCATAGTCCTCTATATAAATCGGTTACCTGCGCAACAGTGAATCCTTAGAATTAAAAGTAGACATATTTTAATTATTACAACATATATAAACTTATTGCGTTTTAGGGCACATTCAGATGACGCGTTTCATGTTTGAGTCGAGTCATCCATTCCTAGCTAAGTTGACATTCGATAATCGTTAGCGCTAATTGAAACGAAAAAATGTATTAGAATGACACTTTTAATCGCCAAGTCACACGTGACTTATCGAATAGAAGTGTCATTCCGATACATTTTTTCCTTTCTATTAGCGATAACGATTTTCGAATGTCAACTTGGCTAGGGGGGCAGGGGTTTTAACTCATATCTTGCCTGTATGACGGGTTTTGTGCGCGTTTTTACCAAGTAGAAATAACGCTTAAGATGGTTATACGAGGGGCGTTCAATAAAAAGTCAGATTGAGTATGTTCATCCTGCGCACCTAAAAATTGATGGACTGCAGTGACTACTGCTTCATCAACTTCAAATTGTTATCCTCTCAGATACTCCTTAAAGGTTGGAAATAGATAGAAATCACTGGGGGCAAGGTCGGGTGAATGTGGAGGATGCTCAAGTATTTCGAAGCCAGCATCTCGGATTGCAGCCATCGCAACGGCGGACCTGTGAGCCGGGGCGTTATCCTGATGGAACAAAACAGTTTTTGCTAGCTTGCCTCGTCCTTTCTGGTGGATTTCATTATGCAATTTTTTTTATTTTTGCCGCATACAAAAAGCCCGTAACAGTAGCTCCAAGGTTGATATATTCAATCATGACCACACCTTTACTATCCCAGAAAAGAGAGCCAATTATCTTTCCGGCGAAAGGACTCGCCTTAAATTTCTTACGGGTTGGAGATGGTGGTCTTTTTCAACTCATAGACTCTAGTTTTGCTTCTGGATCGTAATGGTGTAGCCACGTTTTGTCCATGGTTATAAATCGAGTCAAAAAAGGTCAGGATCTTATTACAACAGTTCCAAAGAAGCTCAAGAAATGTTCAGTCTGGTTTTTTTTGTGCATCGGTAAGCATTCTAGGGACCCAGCGTGCGGATACTATTTTCATCTTCAAGCATTCGTGTAAAATTCTATGTCAAAATTTCGACCAGTCAAAATTTTTGTTTCCTCAACAATAAAACGACCGTGACACGACGATCGGCTAAAACAATTTTTTCGACTTTTTTAACATTTTTTCGGTCATTATCGTCGTAGAGCAATCTGAGCGGGGGTCATCTTTGGTGGATGTTCTTCCGCGTTCAAACCCTGCTCACCAACGTGCTACTGTGGAATACGGGGAGCATTATCTACTAAAGTAGACCGTAAATCTTGATTAACTTGTTCTGTAGTAAAATTTTTCAAGCACAGATACTTAATAGCCGCGCGCAATTCAATTGCGTCCATTTTCAACAACACGTAACGACAAATTGCAAACAAAAATCTTTCAAAAACAAAGCATATTCAAATAATTTCTTTTTTTTTAATCTAATCAATAACGCGACTTTATCAGCCAGTATTTACTTTTTTTGGATCCAAAGAGTTTATACCTCATTCTCACTAATTATTGAACGCCCCTAGTATATTAGGTATGACAACACCAACTCTCACGCTTATACTAAACGGAGCAATTCATCCGTAATACCTTGAATCGCACATAGAAACTACACCGCTTATTCAAGATGAGGTTCTAGAAACTTGCATGCGATTGATGCCCGAATAGCAAAACGTGCGATTACATGTGCACGGAATGTATGATCCTAACGACCATACGATTAACACCTTATTTGGACAAACTGAAAGTCGCTAAGTAATAACATGGAGTATCTCATCAGCATCGTGATGATCATCAGTACTTAAAAGTCCACCGCTGTACTTAAGCCTCCTCCTTTAACAGAAGGTATTTGCCTTAATCTCCACGTTTGTCGCACATCTTGGAGATCGTAGCAGATTTTGATTGAATAACGAATAACGCCTGTTACCCTGGTAAATCTCTCAGCTGACTCTCAGACCATCCACGGGAAGGAATGGAGTGACGCCATTATTATCCCGGCGCCACACAGCAAATATTAATTCAATTCAATTCATTATTTGATTAACATAGGTGGTAAAAGTTCACTATGTTATGCCAACATGCGGTGGCGTACAAATATTTTCAAACATTATTAAATTTGCTATTAGCATAATTATAATTATTTACATCAGACCCACACTGTCTGTCAACTCCTTTGCCGTTATTGGGTAGCAGCCTCAATAGGTACACAAATCATTGGCTTTAATATGTTAATAAAAATTGATTTTGATTCTAATTAATTATATTGCCATAAACTTATTTGATATTTTTTTATTACCAGGGCCGTTTCGCGGTAGCAAACTCGCCGATCAAAACTGGTGATGTTTTGCTAATAGACGGCCCATACGCCGCATGCCTACTGCCTGAATACTACGGGTCTCATTGCTTGCACTGTTTTATGAGGTATACTATCAGGATGGAATCCGCACGAATATCGGACACGAGTGACTATCAGATTCATATTGTAATTACAATTTCATTTAAATGAAAGATTCAGCACCGTAATTACCATCGCCTTCTTTAATTATTACATATTTTACATACGCTTGATCACAATTGTATCTATAAATTTAACGAGTCTTTTAGTTAAATTTCTATCCATTTCTTGTCATCCAAATATCTTAAAATTTCAATTACATACATACATATAACCGATATAATTACCAAAGAAAATATAACTAAGAGGAAAGCACAACTATCAGAATAAGTGACTATTAGTAGTATATTATAATTCCAATTAATAAAAAACAACATTTATCGCCATAATTACGATCACTGTCATTAATTATTACAGGTTATATAGATACGCTTGACTTAATATTTATAAATGTATCCAAACCTATCAGTTCAATTTGTATCAGTTTTCTGTCGTACAAAATAACTTGAAATTTCACACAGGTATAACCGATTGATTAACCGAAGACAATAGCTGTAATTCTGCTGTAACAGAACTTAAATTTATCCTCTCCCTATCTTTTTCTAATGCCAAACGCCAAAAAAAGATAGCTACAATTTTGGAGCTGTCGTTATTGTTTAGACACGTCAAAATCAAGAAACTTGGATGAAGAACATGATCTCGGTACATGCAGACTAAGGATACGTAAAAAGGCAACGTTTTTTTGTACCTTATAACAGAAATGTAGATTTGTACTCGCTAAAATATTTGCTATCTTGTTTTGGTGTTTGGCATTAGAAAAGGATAAGGAGAGTCTAAATTTAGTTCTGTTACAACAGAATTATCACTAATATAACTAAGACGAAAAATAAACTGGATAAGAGTGACTATCAGATTGTAATTTCAGTTAAACAAAAAAAAAACATATTCATCGCCATAATTACAAACATTATTTATTGCAGGTTTTATATATGCTTGTCTTCGTATCTATGAATATAATTGAATTTTTCAGTTCAATTTTTCCCAATTACCCACGTTCAAATAATTTAAAATTTCGCACACTAAGTAATTAAGACCAAAAATAAAATTATATAATGTTATATTTATACAGTTATTAATTAAAATATGCTGTTATAAAAGTATGAATTAAAAAGTAACAAATAATCTTTGATAAAATGCAGTAATTGACAGAAAAAATTGCATTCATAAAAAAATACATTTACATAATAATACTCTTTACAAATAGCTCTAGCAATAAAAAAATTAAGAAAATTGAATGAAGCCTCCACGCTTTTATAAATTCTTTTTTTTGATCATTTTATTCATTTAAATATTATATTTCACACTTTTAGTTTATCTATCTATATCTATCTATCTAGGCCCTTAGTTCCCAAAGTGGTCCAGATGGACCCCGAGGGGTCCACGGGAGACTCGACGGGGGTCTACGTTGGCGTACTGAAATTTCCATAGTTAGATCACATTTTTTGTCGAATTTTGGGAATATGGTAGAAATGTAACTGCAGGGGGTCCACCGGAACCAGCTAAATTTTGAAAGTGGTCTATAAGAAAAAAGTCTGGTAGCCTCTGATCTAGACTATTATAAAATTGTTAAATGTCAAGTTTTCAAAAATCAAAGATATTTAAAAATAAACCTCTCAGATCGACTAATTAAGGGCTTCTGAAACCGAATCAGTCGAAGTTTGTTTGTTTGTTTGTTCGGGCTTCACGCAAAAACCGGTGAGTAGATTTTAGTTAGACTATTACAGTCTTAAAAATACTGTTCCGACTTGAATACTGCGTTATTTTTCATCAGAATCGTTCTAGTAGAACTGAAGATACAGCTTGATACGCGTTTTAGTAGCCGCTATTAAGGTACGAGAGTTCAAGTAAAACTGGTTCATTGGTTTTTTTATATAAATCTGTTTGTTTCGGGATTTATCATATAACAAAAAACCGACATTTACGCGGGCGGAGCCGCGGGCAAAGGCTAGTTGTCAATAGTAGTGTGTTTTTAATTGTTTGCGTGCGTGTAAGTCCTCTGTGCATATTAAAACGGAATCAATAAATTCAATTTTTTTGATTTGAATATTACATGTACTTATACTAAAATAACGACCTGTATTGACTATAGGTCGTTGTGTGGCAGGAGTGGCAATATCGGAAAAGGGAAAATTTTCCATCCAAACGGGTGTTATGTCTGACGGCGCCTGCCTACCCAGACGGTTGATATCGGCATGTTGTATATTCGCTAAGGCGCATCAAATTTCATTTTCGTGATTCAGTTTTCTATTATAATATAGACATTCAATTTGCGCCATCTGTTGAGGATTTGTAGTACTATGTAGAAAAGTAGATCGCCACATTGTCGTACCATGAACCTGCTTTACTTTTTTCAGCGGAAATAAAAAATGAAATGTAAAAGTTGTAATATGAAATCATTTTAAAATATCTAGCCAAAATAGGTAAAAATTCTCATAATTTCAGACTCGAAGACTGTATCGACTCAGCTCCTGTATGGTGTCCCAACTGCTCTGGGGTTGCTTTCTGCACCATTCAATGTCGGGATACAGCATTATCCACCTACCATGGTGTTGAATGTCAATTTCTTGATCTTTTTATTGGTAAGTTATCAAATTGTCGAAGATTTTAACTAAATAAAAACTAAAAAAATTAAAAACAGTAGCGTAAAAAACTGTATATACTAGGATTTTCTTTACAATTACTCTTATCGTATTAAAATCTATATACCGTATTTTCCGTTCAAAAGTTATATATTTCATTTTATTTCCAAATTAAGCGTTTTTTTTTAACAAGTGTTCATTGTTCCTATATGTTTCTTAAGCAACTAAAAATGTCATATTTTTAGGATCTGGAATGTCAGTCTTAAGTCATATAGCACTACGAATGGTAACTCAAGCAGGACTTGACACGTGTCTGTCTATCCACTCTAAATATCTATCTAGTGAAGTCAAAACAGTTGATGGTACTTCACTCAATGACATCGAAGGAACTGCGAAGAAGTCCAAAATGAAAAGCCGAAAAGATAGACTGAACAGATCTAAGAAAGGTTTGAAAGGTTTTCAAGAAAAATCTTTTAAAGATGAAGAAGAAACAAAGGTCGATGATAAAATGTCTTTTGACGAGAAATTAGAACTAAAAGCGGCGCAAATTTACTCGCTATGTACGCATTCGAGTTTACGTAAAGGGAATGATTACTTGAAAAGGATCATAATGGGAATGTTTCTAACGGCTTGTTTGGAAAAGGCGGGCTTCTTTAAGAAATGTGAACAAGATAATTTATCTAAAGGTAAACATACTAAATCTACATTAATTTACATAATGATACACAAAGGTCAATAAAATAAAATATTCTGTTTTCTTAGTTTCAATTTATTCACCTTACGAACTTTACATCAAAAAGGGTACTATTTACGATGAACATGAATAATATATCCACAAATTTTGTAACACAAATATACAAGTACATGAGATTAATCAATTTTACAGAAAAAAAAATTAAGAGTTTTCAAATGACACAATATCAAAGTTCACGAAATGACATTCATTCTGAAATATAGATGTTTAATTTTCATACAACTTGCTAATATAAATTTATATTAAGTTTCGCCCATGGTCCAGTCCGCGTGATTATCGATTTTTGTGCTAAGTGGAAAATCTCAAAATAATTATAAATTTACAAAAACAAGTATAAATACCATTTTTACTTGAGCACTCATACCATAATAACGGGTACTAAAATGGAAAAAAGTCTGTATTTTTAGTTGTACTCGACCAATTTCGATGAAACGTGCTACAGTGTTTAAATTAGAATAGTACTTTTAAGGCTGCAACTTTTGCAACCAAAATCTGCCCGCTGGTATTTGGATAAAGCTACGAGTAAAACAAATAACCAAACAGATGCATAAAAAAAACAAATGATAATTTCGGTTCTAAAAGTCCTTAATTTTTCATTCGGAGTTAGATTTTTGAAGTGGCTTTAATGTGCAGACAATGACGATTTACAATTTTATAATAGTATAGATGATAAATATATGGATTTCAGGACTTGATCAAATTAAATTCATTATAGGACAGAATTTTTTACATAAATTATGTTATTTGATAACATAAACTTCATTAACAGAATGGGGATTAGGCCGTAGTCTACCACGCTGACCTAGTGCGAGTTGGTAGACTTCACACACCCCCGCGGTTATTTAGATTTCCTCACGAATTTTTCCTTCTCCGTTGAGTACAATGATGTCTACAATGTAGGCCGTGCATGAATTAGAAATAAATCATGGTACTGGACCGGGATAGAACCTACAACGTTTTCATCGCAAGCCATGTCTGGCACCAATAGATCAACAATGTACTCACACATTGGTCATAACTACGGACTAATCTAAATCCACCTCACAGGCACATACCCTGCAATACTGTAGACTTGGCTTATAATAATGCTAGGGTGATCTTTCAAAACTTCCAACACTACCTCTTCCAACTACATTCAAAAGATCTTCAATTTTTTTAGCATACAAATCAATAGTTGAGATGATAGTCCGGAACATCCAGCTACTGCAGTTTAATGCTCATGAAATCTATGAAGTAATTCGCGGCGAGCACCTCTTCACCGGCTCTAAGTCGGTCTATATCGCCGTTGGAATATATCCCGTGGGCGCACTTTTCAACCATGAATGTTATCCTGCTGTGGCCAGGTATCAGTAGACAGATCTTTAACACTATTGTTTATATTATATGTACAGACACACATCTCTTCTCTCTTTAGTCATCATCATGTCATCGCACAGACATCCATTGGTTGGCAACCACCATTCTGTGGAATGAGCTCCCAGCGCCGGTTTATCCAAAAGGATACAACTTGGAGTCCTTTAAGAAACGAGCCAAGACTTTTCTTAAAGGCCAGCAACGCACCTGCTACCCTTCCGATGTTGCGGGTGTCTATGGGCAGCGGTGATTACTTACTAGGTGACCCGCTTGCCCGTTTGCCCCCTCTTATATCAAAAAAAAAATACAAGCGATCGTAAAGCTACTCTGTCCGGTCTTCTTTCGTTTAATGTCAAAACAGAAATGAAGCATAGACACAAATCGTCCGCGGTATGGTGATGCGATTTCGCTAAGGTTTGGCGAACAGAGGGTTATTACATGCGCAGTCGAGTGACTTTATTGTCTTGTACCTATTATTTGCCTGCAAACTTAGGTCATCCATCATCTAACCGAAGATTCACGCTGACGCTTTAGAAACACCCCTCATTACAAGCACCGTAACCTCTATCAAATTGGTGAGCTGTGCTCAACCCACTGTTAAATCAACTCTGCTATTCTTTGAGCTGTACCGGGGATCCGGGATTTCCTGCGAATTCCCTGTTTTCTAACTCCGAGGAAAACTCAACGCACAGCTTTATCTATTTTTCATTACAATTTTATTTATTTATTAATACGCAACCATTCATTGATCTTACCCACAGGCGAGAGAAGCCAATAAATACACACAAATCTTACCTTACTATGTGAAAGTTTAGATATTTTGGATATTTAGATGTTAAAATTTACACTGAGCTACTAAGTTAAATATTTGACTGCTGCTAACGTGTTCTTGTATTTTATTCCAAAATCAATTATTAACTTTTATATAATACTTTTTCCAGAGATACTTCGAAGATCGCAATATATCTAATAAATACTTTTACACAAACATACATACAGAACTTATCTTACTAATAATCATGTGAAAGTTTAGATATTTTAAATATTTAGATGTCAAGTGCTTGTTGTGCACTAAGCTGCAAACTTAAATATTTGACTGGTGCTAACGTGTCCGTGTATTATTGCAAAAACAATAATTAGGTCTTACATAGTACTCCTTCCACAGATACTTCGAAGGTCGCAATATAGTACTGCGCGCCACCCGCCCTTTGTCTCCGGGCGAGGTCGTATCCGAGAACTACGGCCCTCATTTCATGATGCGCGGGTTCGAGGAGCGACAGCGGTCCCTCACGTGCCGATACTGGTTCAGGTGCGAGTGTGTGGCGTGCAAGGAGGACTGGCCAACGCTCAAGCAGATGCCTGTTGACACACCGCCATACATAAGGTAAGATGATTTTTCTGATGGCCTCAATCTGTACCGACTTAAGTATGATCTACAAATATCATCATCATCATCAATGCATACAATTTAGCAGCTGAGCCTTAGCCTCCTCCTTAAAAAAGAGGGATTTGCCATAATGTCCACGCTTGGCAGTCGTCTTGGAGATCGCCGTAGATTTTGATTGAATAACAGTATAATGCTGCTACCCGTTATCGTATTGCATCCCTTAGCTGGATCTCACAGCATCCACAGTAGTGACGCCATTATTGTGCGGGCGCCACACAGCAGGTATATCCTCAAATAATTTTGTTCAAAACATTTCTCGGAACGTGCTAAAGTTCTGTCATATGGGCAACGGTTTTCTCAAGTATTTAATGTCCAAGTTCGCATCAAAAAGTACGTCCGCCATGATTCATAGCACCGGGAAAAGAAGTTCGCATCTGTTATAAGCATTTAAAAAGAAAATAAGATAATTTAAAAAATATATATATTTTTAATTATTTATACTTTACTGACTTTTACTCGCGGCTCCATTCGCGTTGAAATCCTTAAATATATGTCAGAGACTTTTTTCGACTTTTTTCGATCCTCGGAAAGATTTTTTTTTTCGGGATAAAAGGTACCCTGTGTCTTTTTCATATTAAGCAAATTTCATATGCATGAAAGCGTAACAAACAAACAAACTCACCTTCGCATTTATAATATTAAACATGATACACAACATGTGAAGACGAAGTTAATGCCTCAAGTGTGACTGTTGTTTGAATTTGTTGTTTCAATATTTATGTGGGGAAGGATGCGCGTGTTGTATAAATAAAAACAAACTTGAATGACTTCTGTTTATTCCCACATAAAATATTGATTTACAAATATAAAATATTACAATATTGTATACATGCTTGAGGAATTTTTGCGCCGTTGCCAACCTGATTCTTCCATTTGTTAGTAACCTAGCAACGACGCTCGAAATTTAAAGGAGAGTGTGTGCGGCCAGGAACGAGCCGCCACACTTATAATATCTACCTAGATACAAAAATTAATCCTAATGCGGGAGTCATCTTTGAAATATTTCTTTATATACCACTTCGAGAGTTATTTTTACTTTACTGACTCATGTTTATTTTACTGTCTCGTGAAAAAGCCACGTATGCAGAAAGCAAACTTGCACAATTTCACCGTGCAAAAAGCAACTTGTTTACAATTCTAGATTTAGCTGCTGTTTCAAGTCTCTATCATAAAACCAGACAATAGTAAAATAAAGTACTAAAATAATTTAATAATATGATTTTATTTTACTAAAGTTAACATACTTTTTATTTTATTATATGTTTCACAAACCATAAAAGGAGACTATATAACACATACCTACGACAATAGCAACGATATAAGCCATATAAGCCAAAATGTGGTCACCTATCATTAGAAAACCACTAAGATTAATTTACCAATTGACCATTGACCATAACCCCTGCTTTGTATGGGACCGGATGTAATAGAGAGCTCAAGCGATACCATGAGTTGTAACATACTTCAGAGTTTGAATTAGAGAAGCAGCTGTATATCTGTACAAATTTTATTAAAATCGGTCCAGCCGTTCTTAAGTTTTAGGTGACAAATATTCAGACAAATAAGATATGAGCTCTACAGTTTCATTATAGTATCTTATTACCATATTTAAGCCGGGACTTGACTTCAGTTCCACCTGATGGTAAGTGGCGATATAACCCTGAGCGGTAAAATGTACTAGCTTAATAAAAACTTACCCCCCTAGCCAAGTTCACATTCAACAATCGTTATCGCTAATAGAAACGAAAGAAATGTATTGGAATGACACTTCTAATCGCCAAGTCACACGTGACTTATCAAATAGAAGTGTCATTCCAATACATTTTTTCGTTTCTATTAGCGATAACGACTGTACGAAGATCTCACATTTTTATTCACTTACATATAATATGAGTTAAATCGTGGAGAACGCAATGAGGAACTTTAACACTTTTGAAGGCTATAAAACGGCGGTGTCGTAGTTCTCCACCCGACACGTCTCGTTGCTCGCGGTGGCGAAATGTAGGTTGCGGATAGCCACTGCTACATTAAACGATTGTAGCAGGTGGAAAGAAGTGGTCTCCGCCCACCCTTATGGGATATCGGCGTGAGTGTATGTAAATTTCAATGAATAATAATTGTAACAATAGTGAAACGCAAACCGTTACAATGTACATATATTTCCCAGGTGTCCAAACGTTGCGTGTTCGGGTAAATTTCGGGCAAGTCTCCAATGCCTGCCGAACAGATGCGCCAAGTGTTCGACGGCTATCGACCGGCAGCTCGTCAAAATCAACATGGAGACCGTGAACCGGTGCGTCAGACAGTACCAGGTAACTGTGACGCCATTTAGTCAATAAGAACCAAAACGGCCTAGTTACATTGTGATTCAATATTGATTTTAAGCACCGACATCTATGGGTCAAATAATGAATTAATTTCTTAGGCTGTTATAGCACTACTACTTAAGTCTATATATACAATAGTCTATCAACCTGTACTAGGTCAGCCTGGTAGACCTCCTAATCTCCTTCGTAATTAGAAGATGACCGAGTCTCTATAATGGGGATGAATATGGACTGATAATGCTGATGGTATATAAAATGTGCTGTGTGACGCTGACATAACAATAGCGTCACTCCATTTCTTTTCTTGAACGCTCTGGGAATCGTCTAAAGTGCTTACCAAGAGAATTAGCAGCGGCATTGTCCTAATTTTATTTACGTAAGAGCGCGCAAACGGGCTTGCGGGTCACCTGATGGTAAGTGATCACCGCTGCCCACAGACACCCGCAACACCGGATAGACCGCAGGCGCGCTGCCGGCCTTTAACAAAAAAAATGTAAACTCATTTCTTGAAGGTCCTCAACTCGTATCTGCTTGGAAAAACCGCCGCTAGGAGAGCATTCCACAGAATAGTGGTATGTGGAAAGAATTATAGAATATAGTTATAGAATATAACCTATTCGCCGGGCGTGCAGATTACAGCAAATCCCTTCTTTTTAAGGAGGTGGCCCATGCGCAGCCGAGGACTTCCACGGTCTAATGATGAAAATGATATCTATACTATTATAAAATTGTTAAATGTCAAATTTTTAAAAATCAAAGATATTTAAAACAAAATTCTCAGATCGACTAATTCAGGGCTTCTGAAACCGAATCCGTCGATGTTTGTTTGTTCGGGCTTCACGCAAAAATCAGCAAGTAGATTTTGATCAAATGGTTACAGTCTTAACAGCGGCTACTAAAACAGGGATCAAGTTGTATCTTCAATTCTACTGGACCGATTTTGATGAAACATGCCACAGTATTTAAGTCGGAATAGTACCTTTA
>WUAW01020615.1:4564-16021 GCA_017165845.1 Thaumetopoea pityocampa
GGTTCCAATTTTCATCAGAAGGATTATTTTTATATTTCCTCTTAGCTCTGTCTCGTCTAGCCATTAACTTACTATACTATAACTTACTTCTATAGTACGCGCCATCTCAGTTCTGAAGGCGTATTTGGCAGGGACGGTTATGTCGTGGTTGGGTGCAAGGGAGTTCGAGTTGTTCATGTTCACTACAGTCTTAGTCGTTCTAATAGGGTGGGTGTTTACTATACTCAGATCCTGCATAGTACTGGGTGCTGCAATTGAAAACACCTTGTTCCAAAAACGACCCCAGCATCTGATGAGATACCTAGGTCACACTGAAAGATTTTACAACCAGCCAGTTAGAAACATTGGCAATGAAAACTTCTTTTAAATTTCGATTATAGACCTCTTTGGTTACCTAATGTGATATATTGCATTCATTTGTCACTTACTTTTGAGAATTGGCGGCAATTCCAAGTCTTGTTACACTTCAAAATAATTTAACGCGAAAAACTTTTCGGTCCATGATTTATTACGACTTTCGTTGTGGTCTTAATTAACAACAAAGTTCTGTTAGAACAATTACAATTGATTTAATGAGTTTAACCGTGGGCGTAGCAATTTCAGTGATGATCTACGTGAGGGACGTTCTTAAACAGCGACATCTGAAGATAACATCAGTGCTGTACGATGTATGATTAAGGAAGGTAAAAGAGTGACCTACCAGCAGATGCGGGCAAGCTTAGGCATTGGTATGAGTCAATTACAAAAAATATTACATGAATATTTAGGCATCAGGAAGCTTTGAACCAGATGGATTCCCCATAATTTGACCGAAGACTAGAAACGCCTTCACATGGACTTGTGTCGCGAAATGTTAGAAAAGTTCAACGGAGATGACTTGAATGTTGTATTTGACATCGTCACAGGTGATGAAAGCTGAATATATTGCTACAAACCCGAAACCAATACAAGACACTTTGCTCAATGGGTGTTTGTTTTTGAGGATTGGTCAACTCAGGTAAAGGAAGGAAGAAGTCAAGGGAAAAAGATTATTGCCTCATTCTTAGATCTGAAAGATCATTTTGCGACAGTTGTGCTGGAAGATGAAAAGACTGTAGACTGGTATGTTAATTGTTATTTGTCTGTTGTCTTGGAAATGTTGGACAGCAGCGCCCTCGAATCTGGATCCTTCTTCACCACGACAACGCTTTAGCGCACTCCACAAAACGAACAATTAAATATTTGACTATGGCAGGTGTCAAAATAATGAGTGATCCGCCATATAGTCTTGAACTGGTTCCCTGCGACTTTTATTTATTTACTCCCAAGAAACAAAAATAAACTACGACGTATTCGCTTTACGAGCCCTGAAGTTGTGAGTGCATTCGAAAATGCTATAGAAGAGACCCCTAAAGAAGAATCGGCCCAATGCTTTTCTCAGTAGTTCCACCGAATGCGAAGATATATAGAGAAGAACGGAGACTACTTCGAAAAGCAATAAAAGTATCGGCAACTTTCTAGATTGAGCCGTTTTTTTTTAAAGACTTTCCGTACTGCAGTGAATCACACTCCATTGCAAGGTCTGAGATTGAGAGGGTTTTTATCATAGTTTACCCAGGTCTTCTTAAGAACAAATGGTGATTATTAAATGGAAATAAGCATAGAAAGTTCTTGGCCAACTTTAGGCATCTTAAAGTCAGAGACCCAACTGATTTGCGATTTGAGCCCAGGAGATTTGGAACAGCTCATCAATCATTGTGACAAGTGAGTCTTTGACACTTCAAAAGGCCGTTATTACCAAGGAGATGTTTGGTGGAATAGTTCAGGGGGTGATTCGAAAAAAGAAGGTATTGTTCAAAAAGTGGCAACACAGCTACTTGAAGACAGAGACTTGTACAAAGCAGCCAAGCGTACTATTAAAGAAGCTGTGATCAGAGATCGTTACGAAAGCTTGTCACTGCTGTATAACTAAATAGCAACTGCGCAGGAGCTGAACTTGTTTACAGTCTGTTTTGTGCCGCGGAAAAGTGATAGTAGATAATAATGTCGCTGTGTTAAGGATCTAAATAACGAACTATTCTGTGACATGAAGAAAACTTTTATTTTACATGAATCTGAAAAAAATAGTAAAATAACTTTTTAACAATTTCAACGTTTCTGTTTTGTAGAGTTTCCTTTCTGAATTAACTTCTTTACTTTTATTCATTTTTGTACCGACAATTTTATACAATACTACTTAATTATTCTGTGATAACGTAGGAATTATTTCTTAGAATTCATACTGATAGAGAATTTTTATATAACAAATGAAAAATAACTACGTACTGCACAAATTACAAATATTTCAATAGGAAAACATATTGTTACGTTATTTTCTTTTGCGGTAAACCGCAGTTTGCGACAGAACACACTTGAAAGAAGCTTATTTAAGGCATTGCAATTACGGCTACGGCATCCTGTTGCAAGCGCGAGTAATGTCCTCATTGTAAATAACACCTGTGAGCATTTTTGTTTACTATATGTCAAGAAAGCAATTCCCTACCGCTATTACAATTGATATTTCAGACAAGCAACAGTTGCGTAAATATAAAAAGGGGGTAGGACTCATAAAAATAATTATATTGTAGAAATTCTACAATATAATGAATAAAATTCAATAAAGAATTTATATCTGTCTAATATTTAAGTTTAATATTGCAGTAGCTAAGTATTTAATATTTAAGTTTAATATTGTAGAGAAGAAACGATCAAAATTTTAATAACGGCACAGAAAGACAGAAGTTCCCTCACGAGTTATTGTTGTCAAATTTAATATCATTAGTGCTCTTACGACATAAACGAATTCGTATGCAAGAATTAAAATATTATGTTGACAAAAACTCGGTTCCTCAGAACCACTTCTATGGAGGCTCCAGGAGAAACACAGAGAACGTACATTCATCACCATTGATCAATAGATTTGCAGTGGATCAGTACTATTATAAAAGTATTAAATATCAAATTTTGTAAATCAGAGATTTTTAAAAAAGCTAATCAGATCGATTAATTAATGTATCTATTCCGAGTTAAATACCGTGGCATGTTTCATCAAAATCAGTTCAGTAGAAATGATGATACAGCTTGATCCCTGTTTCGGTAGTCGCCGTTAAGATACGAGAGCTCAAGTAAAAGTGGTTATAAAGCTTTTTATATAAATTTATGATTGTTTCGGGATTTCGCATGTAGTAAAAAACCGACATAAACGCGGGCGGAGCCGCGAGCAAAAGCTAGTTATATGTATAAAAGGGAATGATGGTAAGTCTGTTGTAACAGAACTTAGCTAAATTTAGACTTTACCTATATTTTTCTAATGTCAAAAGCCAAAAGGAGATAACTACAATGTTGGTACTGTTTTGTTTAAACACATCAAATTTAAGAAATTTAGACGTGAACATGCTGACTAAAAATATAAATAAAATATAAATCGCACATTATTAATAAAGTGATCCTTCAGTAATTCGATGTAGCTTAAGTCTTGGGGAGGAACATAAAACACTTTTTATGCCGAAAAATTATTCCCGTGGATAGTATTCGTGATAAAAGGACTTAAAGCGACTGAGGAACTACGCGCGATAAATGAATTTCACGCAATAAAGAAATTCCACACGGATAGAACCGCGGGTAACAACGGGTACATATATAAATAAAAAAAACCACTTAGACACTCCAATATATTTATACATACATATACTCGTACATATAATACATAGTCACGCCATTTTCCCTGGTTCTCCGGAAGGGAAACGAACGGTCTCCGGCGTGATCCGCCGGGATACTGACAACTACACTACCAAAGAATTAGAGTAGGCAGAGACCACTTCTTTCCACGTGCTATGATCGTTTAATGTCACAAAGTGGCTATCCGTGGCCCACTTTTCGCCTCCGCGGAAAACGAGATTAATCAGACTTGAGTATAATTAATAATCTTAGGTTAATTTAGTATTACATTTTAGTATTATAGATAACATGACAACTTGTTATCATATGTTTTGACAAATTACGTTGTTACTCATTAGTTTTGAATATTAAGCAAGATCTGTTTTTCTTTTTTGTTTCAATCACAAACCGGTATCGTTGGTTCCATCTTTATATCTCGTCACACTACATAAACAATACTTAAGTTAAATAACTGAAGCAATTATGTTGTAAACAAGTTACATAGGCACCGTGTTATTATTACTCAGAATTGTGGAACATGGTAATCAGATTAATACAGTATTTTATTATATAACCCTCTAAAATAAAAGTAGGTAATACAAATACCAAGAGTCTATATGGGAAACATCACCAGTCTATTAAAGTAGTTATTGAGCACAGTCATTTCCCATTAAAAGAGGGGTAAGCCATAATCTTCATGCTTAAGAGGCATCTCGAAGATTGCAGTTGATATTTGTGGAATCTTAGCATAATGATGCTGCCCATTATCCTGACGTACCTGCAATAAATTTTCGCAGCTCCCTCAGGACTGTTCCCAAGGAAGTCGCATAATCTCTGATAGATGCTATATATGGATAACATCCATCTATAGCAACCATGTCTATGGATGCCATTTTTACTCCACACAGCAAAAATAAGAATTATAAAACCTTAATCCAATGTATTAATTCAAGTAATCGCGTGTTATCAGGTCATCTATATAATTTAATCATCTAACTCGTTGAAACTAACAATTCACACATTATATCTCTGTTATTTAATGTGAAACTTGACAGTGTTGGCAGATAATGTGGTGTTGCTTTTTTTATATATAATAGAAATATTAATACACGTAGTCTGAGATCTCATTTTGGCATGGTTTAATACTCTACATGCAGGTACTTAGGTACTAGAGAGGTCAGAGGAAAGCCTCTGACCTCTCTATCTCTGACCTATATTCTAACAGGTCAGGGCATTAGATAATACACTGGTTTGCTTATAATATTACTTTGAAAATATTTATGTCCGCAATTAAGACCTAAGATTCTTGTGCACACTTGCATTACAATCAGAAATTGGTATCAAGGGGAATTCAGCTCAAAAGATGCCTTAGGCTTGAATTGCATTTGGTCCAAGTGGCCTAATAAGATAACATATTTAAATTAATATCACTTTTATTGAGCTTGCAGCAATTTATATAATTCATCAAGCTTCGTCTAAGATTTTAATTATTTAATGAATAACTAAGAAACCTCCATAAATATCTTCTTTAATGAGTCAACTTTGAAATCGATCTCGAAAAGACTTATAATAATGATAGATACTAAAATCCTTATTACTTATCTGCAAAAAGAACTCTTTATAAACTTATTTTATTAGATGAAAAAAGGGGAAATCTGCAGAAGATCGGTTATCGATATGGTTTAAAGGATTGCACAGCTACGGTAGCAGTCGGCGGAGCACATAGCTCGCAAAGCGATGGACGATGAAGTCCTAACTAGTCTTGGAGTGTTGACCCCGAACCGAAAATCGATCCCCTTTTACCGAATGGGAAAATGTCCTGGCCGCACCGCGTCGTACTGATTTTAACAGCACTAAACACGGATTGGGATTATCACACAGTAAAATCACCCGGTGTTCATCTACTTGCCCCATACGCCTCTCCATAGAATGCGTGTGAGCATTCATTACCACAATCGAGACGAGCTGACCATGTTCCTAGTCCCTGCTGGTCAATTTCCGACTAGGTGGATCGATAATCGATTTGAGGTCGGGGGCAATAAGTGAATGCAGACGGCTCACAGCCGTTCGATGTGGCCTATGTTCAACAGTAGAAGTCTGTGGAGTGACAATTAAGTGAGATGGAAATCTAATATCTACCCACAAATATTAAGTGAAAGTGTCTACGCGCCAAGTGACATAAGTTTACAAAAATTCTTAACAAATATCACATTTCATATCATCGCGATAAAGAATTCTTACTCTTATGGAATTCAATAACACCGTTATAAAACACGCATCGTAAAATTTATTATGATTTAGTTCATAACAAATTTTTCATCAGTAGTTGCTTTTTAAATCGATACCTTTTTTATCATTAGTAACTTAAATTCGAGCATTGATGGACGCATACCCCCCTGCAAAATACGACTAGTTATGTGTTTTATCACTTTTAAGCATAAATACTACGATGTGTATATGTCTTCACTTTTAAAGTCGTTAATAAATTATCAAATCTCATGCTGGCAATTTTGAATTCAAATGTCTGTCGTTTATTTAATAATTCTGCATTTAAATTTATTTCAAATTAAAGTTAGTGAAGTTCTGTTTTGAAATTAGTTATTTAGATATTTCTTTTCGAGTTATTTGATTTTGCTCTGACATTATTCTATTTGCGACTAAGGAAAGTTAAAATATCACGTTACTTTTAAATATCACTTCAGTTCCAGTAACGCTATAGATACAGCTCAATAAATAAATGACGTGTCCGGGCCAGCCACTGCTAATAAATGAACAGTGCGTTTTTGGTTCAAACATTCCCGTTCTGGAAATTTTGAATTAAAAAATTGAAAACGATAGTGGAAACGGGTCCATTACGAATTACATTAGAGTTAGCAACAGCCTTCGGTGTAAGTAATAAAAAAAAATCTTGAATTATTGGCGTCAAGAATGGATTGGGAAAGTAAAAAAAAAATCATAAAGCGAGTACCATACGAATTGAGTAAAGCACGTTAGCAAACACACGTCGAGTGCTGCTAGATTACGTTACTCAGCCGGCATAATAATGAGCAGATTCCGAATCGTGACGTCACTTAAAAATATGTGAAAAATGACTTCTGTAAGATATACATGAAATAAAATCATTATAAATGATAATCGTAAGTGTTCAGCACAATGGCAATCAGTGGGTGAGCAAAATTATATGTTTCCGTTAAAAATTTAGGGCTGTGTATTAACTCATGATGAGCACGAGAGTCTAGCGTTTTTCCAGTCTCTCAAGCGCCTTCAAAATTCTTACTTAACAAAACTAAAATCATAGCAAAACTAAAATCCCAGTCAACTTTAAACTTAAAACTTTTAACTTTAAATCAACTTTATAAAACTAAAAACTCAGTCTCTTCCTCTTTCACTTCTAGACTCTGGTGACGTCTGTTTCCTAAACTCTACACGAGAACTTGTCGATAAGTTGGAACGATTATAAAATTTGTGTATTGGCTTTATATTCGGATCATCATGTAAATATATTTCAAAATCGGCAAATGTATCGGCAGCACCGAGATTTACATATTTTCTCTCTGTTTTGTTTTCCATTCTACATAACCATACATCTCCAAACTATTTACGCGACCGCTTCAAATTCTTAACTTCTAGGGACAAACTGTCGTACTGCTATTTCTTCGAATACCGGTCTCACTCTTCATGCCGCTATGACAGTCTCTTTATTTTGCGTGTTGTGAAACGGTAGAATTCAGTCCCGACTTGCATTCACGATATATACTATTTTTACATTTCAAGACTAGAATTAAAACGTGAACTGAGATTTAACCTCCAAGTGAAGTGATCTACTATGAATTTCTTTACAGTGTTTTTTATTACGTTTTTGCACTATGCCTCTATCATTTTTGTCTTTATTATAAACAATTATGTGTGTATTATATAATAGACATACATATCTTTTTTTTTTTTTTTTAATAAAGACACCTCCCGCATTAGGATTAAATTCCTGTGTCGCGGGGACTTTACAAACATTCAAATAACGGAAACGCAGAACACCCAGACTCAGAACAACAATTTGTGGATTACACAAAGTTGTTGTCCCATGTGGGGATCGTACCCACAACACTCGACAGCGCAGTCGGTCGGAGAAGCGACCGCTTAAACCACTGCGCTATCCGTGCAGTCATATCATCATATCTTTGTATATTATAACATGAGTAAATTTTATTACCCATGTACATAGATATACATATATACATATAAATTAAATTTGTTTTGACGCTCTGTGATTCTACAATTTTTATCCTTATAGATACATGTCTTAAGGCACTCAACGATTCATTTTCCTCCAAGTAAACTATTGATAAACTTGAATAAGCAAAATAAGTAAGTACTACATTAAGTATGATAAATCTTAGGAATTCTTTATATCAATCCAGCAGTTATTTGTTAATCACTTACAATATGCTGTTAGATAATAATTATAGTATTTATGAGTGGAGTGGTAACATGACTGGTTTTCATGAAATGTCATCCAGGCCCCGTTCGCCGGCACGCAACCTGGGTCATCGACACTGTTTATGTGTTTTATTATTAATATTGAATTTACACGTATGATATGGTTCCCAGTTTGTTTAAGTTCCGTAGTCAACTTCAAAAATTTTGTATCTACTTGCCTTTCCACCGTTTTGTTCCAAACTTCCAATTCTTCAAGATTATGGAAAGCACACAATAATTTGCCGCAAAAGTATGGATTAAGAATTAAATAAAATTACATTTGACTTTATAAAATACTCAACGCGGTATAATCGATTAACTGATTATGTAGGCGGATCAGTAAATAATTAATTTAAATTATGTAAAATAATTAAAATATAATGCAAATAATAGCTTTATAAACTGTCGTAATTGTTGATACATTACTACTTTTGGAGATCCTATTTAGATCGTGGGGATTTTCTCAAAATTTTAAATATTGATATTGAAAGGCGAGTGACTGCTGGTAATAAAGTGAATGGTGCGTAGTCAGTTAATCTCAAAAAAGGCTCGTCTTGTTATTCACAGTGGTGTATTGGCACCTACACTTATGTACAGCAGTTAATCGTGGGTATGGCAAAAGAATGAAAGTCGTGTGAATGCGGTAAAAATGCGTTCCCTGCGGAGTATCTGTGGAGTCACCCTGAGTGATCAATTGAGGAATAGCGTGATAAGGGATGGGTGTAAGTTGAAGTATGATGTGGTGACAAGGATCGAGAAAGGAATGCTCGAATGGTTTTGTTATTTAGAAAGAATAAGTTAGATTTGATTGATGAAACGAATATACCGGACAAATGTGAGTGTGAGTGGAAGTGTCGGAAGAGGGCGCCCAGGAAAAACGTACCTTGACCATATTAATAAATTGTTTCAAAAAGGCCAAGTTCGTAGCACCCTTAATCGGCGAAAGTGTATGTAAAGATGTATGAATGTGGATGAGGCGAGAGAGGTGTGTCAGGATCGTAGTATGTGGCAAACTGTGGTCTCTGCCTACCCTTATGGGATACCAGCGTGATATATGTATTTGTATGTATGTTTAAATTTTAAGGATTGAGATAATTTCAAATAATTTTTATTATATAATAACAGTTCAACATATAAAATCTCGTATTCCTATTATACAGTTATCTCTGACACCCCTATTAATATATGCGCTGGTGAAAAAAACTGAAGGCTATTAGGCAGACCAGATACGTCAGCTCTTTCAACTGCCTGCTGCCTTCAGTTAGAGACCGGGTTACGTATTGATTTCACGGTTAGCTGGTAAACTTAAACGTCACCCAAAAAGTCTTTACGTGTTTGTTTAAAGAACTTTTTTATACCACGATGGTGGCAAACAAGCTTACGGCCCGCCTGATGGTAAGCGGTTACAGCAGCCTGTGGACGCCTGCAACATCAGGAATATCACGCGCACGTTGCCGGCCCTTCAAAAATTTACTCACTCCCCTCTTGAAGGAACCCTGTAATAGGAATACTGTAATCTTTCGGGAAATCCTGAGCAGGGAGTTCATTTCACAATCGAAGCGTTTGCGGCAGGAAATTCCTCTGAAACCGCACTGTGCGCAACCATTGAGGTTCCAATGTGTGAGGATGAACTCCCTGCCAATGGCGAGAGGTGCGATGGTAGAAAGTGGCTGTGGGCATCATATCAAATAACTCCTCTGAACAGAACCGATTGTACAAGAACACACATAAGGAGGCGATATCTCTTCTTAAACTTAAAGGTTCGATACCGCTTGTGAGTTTGGGATCGCCGACGATTCTCATAGCTCGTCTTTGAGCCGAGTCAAAAGGTAACCTGGCATCCAGGTGCACCTGCCCAGGCATGACAACGTTATTCCATGTGGGGTTCGAGTTGTGTTTTCTATAATAGCAGTCTTTGCCCCGGCGTGAAGTACCGCTTCGCTCTATTCAGCACACCAAACTTTTTGGATGCCATCTTAACTTTGTCTTCTAAATGACTTCGGAACTGGACGTTGCTGAAGTTGTCGATACCAAGGATCCCAATACTCTTCGAAATGGTAAGGGATGTGTTCTAGAATTGTGGCCACAGTAAATGGGGTTTTATCTTGTGTCTTGGAGGGAAAAAAAATTGAACTAAATTATCCCAACCCCAGTTGGAGACTCTGGATAAAATGTTTTCGATTTCAGATACAAGTTGCTCGTGACTTTCTTCCACAACGCAACGAGAGATGTTTGCACGACCCGTATAAAAAGCGTCTGCAGTACTGTCGTTTGCATAGGAATGAATGCCGTTAATGGACTCAATAACTTCCTACAAATATTAAGACAGTTACTTCCTACTAATATTAAAACAGTGCTTATGCAGACTTTAATACCCACCCAAATCGACTATGATGATGTATTTATTTTGATCTGAATGCAGATCTCAATAAACTTGACCTCTCTTTTAAATAACTGATTCGATTTATCTTCAATCTTTGCAAGTATGAGCATGTATCTGCTTACCGGTCTCAGTAAAAGTGGTTGAACGTTCGTCAACGCCGTAAGCTTACTTAACTGGCCTCTCACTTTCAATAAGTATTCGTAAGTATGATATTATATAATATTATTATGTATAGCATATTATTTCAATAAATACATTCTGCTCACATTGGGAACCTTTGTTCTTCAAAAATCTACTTCTTACTTCTTTTTCTAGTTTCATTCATTCTTCTTATTTTGTTGAATCATTCTTCTTCTGGAATGTACTTCCTACCGAAATTATGGTCGCTACCACTGGCATAGCTTTTAAGGTCAATGTTCGTAAAATCCTTTTGTGTGAAATAGCAGAATTATATTTTTACAATTGCTGATTACATTAATAATACCTACATCTACTTTTTATCTCAGCATCACACAAAGACTAAAATCTAGAGAATGCCTTAGTCAGTCCGCCTTTACACGTTACGTATAAAGTTAAATAAATAAAATAAAGATTCATGGTTCAATTTGACTGACGTTCAACCGACGAATCTTTGTATTATATGTCAATAGTATCTTAAGCTTACAATTAGGGTTCTAAGGTGGAATTTTATTTATGTTAAGAATGTTATTTTGACTAAATTTATTAAATAAAAAAATCGGTTCAATATTATATATTTATTTTATACCCATTGAAAATAAATCCATAATGATAAAATAGTGTCGAATAAGGTACACCTTATACACAGCGTTATACGATTTTATTTATTTACAAACTTTAAAAGCGAATCACCTAAAGCCTAAACCTTCTCTATCAGTTAAACTTTGTGATTGTAAAATATTTAAGTA
>WUAW01020615.1:18527-28747 GCA_017165845.1 Thaumetopoea pityocampa
ATATATATATATATATATATATATATATATATATATATATATATATATATATATATATATATAACTATGTCTGTGTCTTGGTGAATGGCAGTCGATTATGTCAATCTAGTCAAAGCAAATAATTTCTAAAAAATAATTCAGCATTTTTTTTATGATGAAACATTGGAATATTATTCTGTTTGTAGCAGATACAGGAGGTTTTCAGTAGATATCTCGAGAACCGGCTAAAGTACACTAGAGTAATATTATTATACATTATTTTTGCAATTCAATAAACATTTACTACGATCTGAAAGACGGCTAGACGTTACGACGCCAAGAGCGGATGAAATACTTTCTTACGTGGGGCAGGTATGAGCCAAAAAAAATAAATAAATCTTGAAACAATCAACAGGTTACAATGTTTGTATCATAAAAAATGACAAAGCGTCGCCACCAGACACATCTGTAAACACACCCGCTGTCAACTGTCAGCCAGCATTTTTAATTTCGCAAGTAATTTATACAAATTGACACTTGACATGTTTTGTCGTCTCTCGGGTAATCGAGCCAAATGGAACTCTCGTTTTATTAATTTAGCAAAATGGCGGGAGGGCTATGAAGAAGAATATCATCATTGTTATAGAGGTTTTCTTTTATCGACTATTAAACAAAACGTTAGATATCTACACAGAATATAATACTTGAAGCGTTTTTTTTCTTTTTCATGTCCTTGTCCCTAAGTACATACATTAATATATTTATTTATAATTATAGGTATGAACTATTAATAGTATAAGCTAACAGGACAACAACTACAACAGAATATCGCAAAAACTTTGTGATTGTAGTAACGATGAGTATTCGTTCTTGGTGTCTCATTCATAATAAATTTTAAAATAATGATTGATCTACGACGAGATAAAAATAAACAGACACACGAACTTTCGCTTTTACTAAATTATCTTTTATATCATGTTAAAGCATTGATATTAACACTCCCACGAAGCAGTATATAATAATTATGATACACCGACCTATCATTGTTACTTTAAGAAATATGTGTGTAAGACCTAAAAGGCTTTATATATACAGATGTAAAAAGAACAAAAATAAAAACAAACTACTTTTCTTTTTTTAAAGACCACAGAGTAAATCAAATTCTCTTATTTTATCTGTGGTATGAGTGACGGTTACGCTACGGGTTCCTAGGAGAGCGGTGCCGTCGCAGTGACCGTAATGTAGCGTCGAATGACGTCATTAAAGCGTTTTTTATAGATGGCGTCGTTTCCATGACAGTGCTGTTTGATACCGTAACGTCATGTAGCGGTGCCGCCATGCGTGACGGCTGTCTTTTACTGTTGAACAGTTTTCACAGTTTTAACAACAGTGCAAAATAGATTCACTACTAAGTAGCAAGAATGACGAAATTTTTAGCAGATTCTCATGAATGTTTCACCATTGCAATGTAGACGGCGACGAACTAAAATTACAAATGCACCTTCGGTAAGAGCTTTATATAAATTGCTTTCTTCCGTACAAAATTATTTTCATCTTATGATGATTGTTCACCCCTTATTATAGCTAAATCAAAGTCATATACTTTCGATCTGTCGACACGTGTCTGTTAAAAAAGTAAAAGACGATCGCCAAGCTACAGCAGCGGCGATAGAAGGTCACGTCACGTCCGGCCTTTATGCGGTTGTCGTGTAGTGGCATCGCTCTCCTAGGTAACCGCGGCGTTGTGGATCGGTAGATCGAATTAGCGTTCAACCGGTATACTGACAGATTATGAAAGTCTTATCACCGTTGATGTATAATTTTTACGATGTCGTTTTGTCGTTTAATGAAAAATAATGGAGACATAAATATTGTGAAAAGTGACATTTTGTTAACGACCTCGACGCGACGCGTATAAAGTAGCCGCGCCACGGGGCGCCCGCGCCGCAGGGAAACGCTTTGCTAATTAAAAATTCTTCTTTGTTTTGCGTCGAGATTGTAGTTATTTAAGAAATGTTTTATTGTTCAACACATTATAATGTACATAAACATTAAGTAGTTGCGTGAAATTCTTCAACGGAATCACGCGTAAATCAGTTCACGCTGCGTTTCTTCTGCGTTCGGATTAACGGATATTATAAATTATTTGTTTTATCGCTTGCTTTAATGAAAATAATATTTGTCAAAGTAATTTATCGGTGTGATGCACACGCATATACTTTTTTGCTATTGCCGCGAGTGATGTTAATTAATTTATGGAAACTAGTTACCTTGCAATAGTCTACTAATGATCAGTGACCGGCAATATTATATCATCATCATCATCATCCCCAGTCCATATCGTCCCAACTACAGTCATTCCCAGTCCCAACTACAGGGGCACGGGCCTCCCCTGATTAGGAGGGGGATTAGGCCGTAGTATACCGCACTGGCCTAGTGCGGGTTGGTAGACTTCACACACCCATGCGGGTATGCAGGTTTCCTCACGAAGTTTTCCTTCTCTGTTAAGTACATTGGTGTCTACAATGTAGACCGAACATGAATTACAAATAATAACTCAATGGTACGGGACCGGGATTCAAACCCGCGACCCTTCGATCATAAGCCGTGTCTAAAACCACTACACCACCAATGCACAATATTATATGGGTTAGGATAATTTGAATTTTAAAGACGAACAATAATAACACACCGCTGATGATCTGACAATTACGTAAGAATAATGAAATTCGTTTCATTTAGTGTCACTTCGTGGTGTTGGTTGATTGACTGGACCGATGACTTAGGGGATCGCGAGTAAACGTTGTTATAAGAGGCCGAAAATCAGTCATAACGGTGCTTTATAGCCTATTTTAACAGCAGTTACAACAGAATGCCTATCTCTAGCAGTGAATGTCTGTGGACAGATATGATGATGATCCTAGTGGATGTCACCGTCGAAAGAACATTCCATCTTTACTCATAATTTTATTTTATTTGATCTAAATAGCTAGATCGCAGAATTAACAAAACATTTCTTCAAAGTGGTATCTCAATAGGATATTTTTTCATCGGCCTTCATTGGTCGTCTGCATATCATAGACCTCTCACGTATCCCTACAACAAACTGTTCTCCGTCTTCTGTTTCCAATTTCTTTCCGTATGCAGCCACACGTCATTGGCCCATGACCCATTATGGTTAGATGGGGGGCGTCCGAAACTCCTATACGTAGTCTCCGTTCCAGAACTCGATATATTAGATCAGAGATGTGATATTTCTGTTTCAATTTACTGATTTTTTTAAGAATATAACAGCTAATCTGCTCCTTCAGTTTCAGTGATATATTGACTATCAAAGACATCTTGTCTTTATTTACTACAAAGCATATGCCCGAGCATATTCTCTACACTCTCATTCTTAACTTAAACCTAAATTTACAATCACCTTCAAGTTACGCAATATGTTATGACATCACAGTCTGCCTTTATATAAAATTTTTATACAAATTTATTCAGTTTATTAGTGACCACATCAAATTTTTTAACTACGACCATTTCAAATAAGACATAAATTGCTGCGATGCGTTTAATCGTTTAATATTTGAATATATATTAAATAATATATAATAGTATTTATTAGTTATATTCTATAATCCCATAAATATAAAATATTTAGCGTGCCTACTGTACTTAATCAAGTCGGTCGCGTTGCGTTTACGGAGTGCAAGGTGCTAAAGCGTACACAGCCCATGATTTAGTGGCTCACATTAAAGTTTTATTGCGGGCAGTGGTGGGCAAAGCGAGCATGCACCGCGGTATTTTATTATACGACCCCGGAATAAGCCATTAGTACCTACCTCGAAATTTCACGAATTATACAGGCATCGCAGTCGGTGATATGGGTAGGTAGCGTAGGGTGTCTGGAGAGATCGCATGTTGCAAGAACGCCTAATGTGTTCTTTACATATCTTGTTGATTATACTTGTAAAATTTATTAGTGTTATGCAATAAAAAGTACCTGGTCCATTCTATTCTATGGATTTTATTCATATTTTATTTGAAAAAAAACATGCTAATCCTAATATAGGTACTTATTGTTTCATATTTCAAACTCGTTTGTCTCGTTGCGTATTTTTAATTAAATTGTAAAGTCACGCCAAACGAAGTGTTTAGGTTTTGTTTTCGCCTCTCATTACATTGAATATAATACAAAATAAAATATAATAATAACATATACTTTCCTGCATATTTTAAAGCTGGAAGAATCTGGAAGAAGTGCTGATTTAAGTATAATTTCAAATTTTAAATTAGATCATATATAAAGTTAGTTTTCATACTCGTAGAGTGGTCTAAATTATTTTTACCTGTTCAAATATAACACTGAAGTTAATGTCGTTGTTGTTTGGTTGTTTGTAATGTCTTCACGACTCGATCGCTGAGTGGATTGTTATGAAATTTGACAGGGTGGTAGATATACCGAAGACGGACGTTGAAATCATCCTCACCATCAAAAAGTTATTGGCAAGGAAAGTTGTGCATTTCATCCGGTTTATAATTAAATCCAATATTTAGTACAATTACGATTGAAACGATGGTAAAATATCTCGCGGGTCAAGTGGATTTACTACGATCTGTTCATTTTTATTAGCGCTCTACCGCCGTTATATCGTTAATATTTTTTTTATCCTAGCCCGTAATTATAACAGAAGCGCTGTTAAATAATAAATGTAGTGGCCATGGCTGGCAATAAAAATAAAAGTTCTGACAAGTGGCTCCCTACAACTTACCCTTAAGCCGCGCCGATATAATGCAACTAATTATTATCGGCCCGCAATTATACAACGATCAAAATTAACAAGCTGCTCTTTAATTATTATCGCCTAATCTGTCTATGACGTCGGTTTTACAACACTTCCGGTGGAACCCAAGGGCTCGCCATAAACACCGCCACCAATGCGCAACATTCAACACACGCCCCGTAAATTACGCCACTCGTGTTAACTCTAACGGTGTTACCTCGAACTAAACATTAATAAGCCGAATGACCCAATATAACTTAATAACAGGCAATAAACAGACGAAATAGACTAAAATAACAAAGCGCGGAGCTGCCTTCATATGTCCTAAGCCATTGTGTAAGCCATTTAAAACTCTTTGTCTTAAATTAATATCTTTGTTGCACTCTGCAGAACGTCGCATTTGTATAAGTGAGATAAACGATACACTACAGAGTCGCAGACAACCGATTGACTCTTTCAAAAGCATGTGTAACGGTTGTAGTCCCTCGAGGTGATCCGAAGCCTTCCTTTGTCCAAAACAAATCCTATTATAAATATCAATATTAATATAAAAATTAAATACATCTAAACACCTCATATATTTAATAATATCAACCAAATTCTATGAAACGATAACCAGTGAATAAGCAAGTATTTGTTTCTTATAATAATTATTTGACCATCCAACAAACTTAAGGATCGGTTACTAAGCGATTCACGCCATGCTAATAAACTATGTTACATTTGCGAGTTCTGTCTATCTATTATTTTACACTATATGAATTAATATTAGACATTATATATTTCGCATATTAGACTTAACGAACGATAGATTTATGAATTTAGAGCATAAGGTGACATATGACTAACTAAAGTAGGCCTTCGTTATTTTATAATATATGCTATATTATATGTATATCTAATGTGTGTAAAACCTTCGTTAATTTTGTAGTCGTAATTCTTTCGACCTGAAATTAATTGCATGTTTCTAAGTCAAAAACGTAGTCGTTGTGCTGTTCTATGGTAACAATATATCAGCAGTAGACATTTTCATAAAAAGAAACGATGTTGATAAAGAAAACTAATATAAATATTAACAGTGTTCTATAAAATGGAACTTGTAAAGGATTACAATAGTAAACGGTCATAAACTGCTGTTCAGTGACGTAAATCGTGCTCTAACATCTCTGTTCAAGGGCATCGTTTAATCGTTGTCCTTGAACAAGCTTACCACCAGCTTCCCACGGCCATAGTTAGAATTAGCGATTATATCTGCATACAGTCAAAGCGCAATCAGATCGATAGTCTTCCAGTGCTCAATATAAGTTTTACCGTAAAATTGTTGAGAGTAATATACATACGTATGAATTCTTAAAATATCACTCAGCCAACAGTTTGACATCAAAAATTGTTAAATGGTTAATTGGTAAACAGTAATACCTCGACTTAAGCTACCCCGACTTACGCGATCCCGGAGTTACGCGATATTGATACTGACACTGACACTTACAGATATGACTGCACGGATGGCGAATTGGTTTAAGTGTCCACTGCGCTGTCGAGTGTTGTGGGTTCGATCCCCACACGGGATAACAACTTTGTGTAATCCATAAATTGTTGTTCCGAGTCTGGGTGTTCTGTGTTCCCGTTATTTGAATGTTTGTAAAGTCCCCACGACACAGGAATCAATCCTAATGCGGGAGGTGTCTTTAAAAACAAAAAAAAAATTCAAATCTCGTCGATTCGTCTTTTATTTGAAGGTTACGCAATTCGATTAATCTCGATTACAATTATTAGTATACTGCGAGGAAATTTTACGGGAGAAAAAAAATCTCTGAGCCAGCGGACTACTTTGTTAGATTTTATGAAATGTAGAAGACATCAAAATAACTTCGGTTTTCGATTTTACATTTGTGTTATCTAAGATTTTATTTCGTTTCCGGCCTCAACTAAAAATAATTTATATGCGAATATTATACCCCGACTTACGCGAATTCGACATACGCGGTTATCGGTCAGACCCACCTATCGCGTAAGTTCGGGCTATTACTGTATATGATTATAAGCCAATATCATATTCGTTCTTAATACAGGGGCACGAACCTTCCCTAATTAGAATGGGGATTGAAATATTTGTTCGATAGTATTTTTATAATAAACATATATGAATGTTTATTATAAAAATACTATCGAACAAATATTTCAATCAGATTTATAAGGTACAATCACTCTATTAAAATCCCCAATATGTGAAATAACCACAGAAAAAATTTTACATAGTGCAAGTAGAAATTTTAACAAGATTTTCCAAAGACTTCTTAAACCTTGATTCTTGCCCCATAAATGTAGAAGAACCTAAATGTTACCTTAATTATTTATTTTTTTTTGCAGTAAAGAGTGAAACAACAAATCTAATCATTTTTGTAAAGTCAAGTGTTATGTATTTTTAACTAACCAACCAACTATCAATTGAATCAAATATCTTCCTTGTGTCTATACGCGAAGAGCTCCAACTGGCTGGTTTATTTTCTAATGTTTATATTTTTATATTGTTTTTAATTCTTCTATATAACTAATTAATTAATAATTTCAAAAGCAGAATAAAAAGATATCAATGAAACCAAAATTATTGCTAATGTTGTTCGTCGGTCACAACATCAGATTAGTTCTAAAGTTTATTTCATAATTATGTCAAAGTGGGGTGAACTAGGAGATGAGATGAACGTGGGGTCTGGTACGTTCTGTCATTATCCGTGTTCATTATAATCATCGAAAGTATCTCGAGAGCGGCACTCCGGGTCGAGATTACACCGTCGTAATTAACTGTTTTACACGCTTCTAATGGCTTCATTTCGCTAATGACCACCTCGACTCGTCTTCACATCTATTTGTAGCTTCACAAGCAAATTTATACCTTCATTTTATGTATTTAAAATATATTTTCATTAGCTACACTCATAATTTTATGTAATAAGAAAATTACTTGTTCATTTATTTTTAATCGTTAATTTAAATTTCGCTGAGATTTTATTACTAAATTCTAACGAATCGGTAACGTTACGTGCATGAATATATCGAGTTTTAATATCAATTACTGGTATACCGATATCTAAAGCCAGGTCTCTACTAAAGGTAAGTTATTGACATTACGATAATTGTCAACTTTCTTTTGGTGGAGACTCAACTTTGTTGAAATTTTTGTTACTAATATGAGTTGATAATACAGTCTTTGTCAAAATTCCTTTTTTTACATGGATGTAGTAATAAGTTTGATTGCTGAACCTATCTAATGGTAAGTGTCCTTTAGCCTATGGACATCTAGAGAAGGTTTATATTTACAGACATATTGATATACTATTTAGATTTATATGTAGACGAGTTGTAACTAACGAGAATTGTGTTATTGTATCCCCTTTTCCTGTGATTGTGGGGACGTACTCGTACCTTATCGTCTAACAGGAATAGATAGCAGTGCTCAAAATAGCGCTGTTTAGCGGTAAATGAGAGGAAAATGTAAGGTCGTGGTACCTACTTCGACGATCTTGTTTACTCCAAGGTCTAAAAGTAAAAAGGTCCTGTTACACGACAACAAAAACTCTTAACTTTCCTTTGGTGAAGACTTAAGAAAATAGTGACCCTTTTATACCGTTAAATAATGATAGGACTAGATTCTTACACCGTGCATTTCAGACCATTTTACAGGCTATATCTCATCATCATTAACTTCCTGAATTTCACTGTTCACGGGAAGAGACAGTGTAATGTTATTATGTCGACACCACGCAGCAAGGCAGTTATCGAATTTAATAGCTGAAACCTCTATTATACTCTTAGAACCTCTATTATACTCCTCTATTATCCAAATTTAAAAATACAGAAACCGCATATCGTCGTAGTTACCATCGCATATGTATAAACTGTTTTCAGTTGACCGCGCAATTAGTACTCGGATGTAAACATGTCTACAAATGCTTGGATTTAAATGATAATCAACATCAGGTGGCCTCGACGCCGTCAACGGACACCAATTATCGCATCAAGCGTAGCGTAATGAAACAGACATCTTGCCCAGACATCAGCTCGAATGGGGCTGAACACCGGTACATATTACTGTTATTTATTTTACCTCGTAAATTCCTACAACTACTAAATTTTTTTTAATTGATAGCTAATTTTAAATGTTTCTGTAAGACTAGTATAATTATCTTATAATTACGTGCCCAATAAAATATGTTAAACATTTTCTAAATATTATTATGTGTGGTAGTTAGCTTGTCCTTTTCCAGTTTATCAATGGAACGACGGATTTTACACAGAAATAAAAAGTCTGAGAGTGATATAGGATACATTTACTTTAAAAAATTGTCTTATTTCTATGGAATAGCAAATCCCACTTCTCAGTCCAGTACAGACCAAGTGTGTGGAGTGCAGAGATAAATTAGTTATAAGTACGCGTGGTAAACGCAACGACTAGTGTGACTTTTGTCGTTAGCACCATCAGGTGACAGAGTAGTTGCCTCGAAGATTGTGCAGAAGAACAAGGTACCAACTGCACTGGTGATATTATTGTGTGATCCCAGAGCCCCTCATTTGTGCCCAAGAAGACCACCGCGGAGTTTTTAATTAGTAGAAGTCTGACATATCCAACAGATCGCCCCCGCTGCGTATATTCTAGCAATAAACGATTAAAGAACTTGTTAATGTTAGCCTTATTTTACTTCAGTGATAGATAAAACAATGTATTCTCAATATATTTTGGAAAATTATATTTACGTAACTAGAGTACGACACGAATCAGATGTGCCATCAGCCTTTGTGAAATCGAACTTCAACAAACGAATTGCGACATGAAATCTGTAAATGTTTTTACGGCAACTAAAAATCAACCTTATTTCATAGTTTAAGTCGTGTCATTGTTACTGTAATATAATTGAAGTTAACTTATGTAAACATTGAGTAACAAATCCACAAACGAATCCTGTATCTTCTTTTTCATCCCCATTAGGCACGAATCTCCTCTAATCGAGAGCGGGATTGGGCCACAGACTACCACGCTAGCCTAGTGCGGCTTAATATCCTCTTCTTTCTTTTCCAAATATTATTATTTTATATCACTATTTGCCATTATAGAATATGGCTGCCAGACATAAAAAACAAACATTTACATTGTTTAATACACCAATCGTTGTATTAAACCATAAAATATGTATTCCGGCAGCATTGTCTCTACATTACATCTTAATTGTAGTTTTATTGCATTTTATAAACACCTATAACGGGTTTCCCGGCGATAACAGTGAGATTATTGTTACTGTATTAACAAGTTGCTAAATATATTGTTTCGATAACAGAAATAATGTTCACTACAATTAATTAATGTATGACATTCTCATTACACACTATAAATACGTACTGGTCTAGGAAAATAAATACGGGACCGCCGTAGCACTGAGTTTTTTAAACTTACGTATGGTCTACATTAAT
>WUAW01020615.1:28817-45956 GCA_017165845.1 Thaumetopoea pityocampa
GGTGGCTATGGACCGGTCGCGCTGGAATTCGATTGGAGAGGCCTATGTTTAGCAGTGGACAGCGACGGGCTTAAATGATGATGATGATGATGGTCTACATTTTAGATACTATGTACTAAACGAAAAAGGAAAACTTCGTAAGGAACCCTGCATGCCTGTATGGGTGTTTGAAGTCTACCAACCTGCACTAGACCACCGTAGTAGATTTGACCTAATACCCCTCCTGATCAGGGGAAGTCCGTGCTGTGGGAAATCTGTGTAAAGTCGGGAGGAATATAGACTACTATTATTATTATATTATTATTATTACTAGATGATCTACTATTTTACCGATGATGTGATACTTCACCAACGATGTGGTAGAATTGCTTGTTGTGGTCCTCGTTGTTAAATATGTTGACAACATGGTAGCTACGTTTCCTCGACCTGATAGTGCGGATGGCGAATATTTAACACGTTTTAGGAGAAATTTTCATGTCTCAGCGATCAAATTTTGGGGTAATCTTCAACATAAGAATAGGTTTTCTGTCTTACACTATTCCTTCCCACACATAAACTTAAAGTTTTATAATTCCTAAACCTTTTTTACATTATAAAGTAGCTTGTTAAATGATTAAAAAGAAATAATCGTAGTAGAAATAATAATTACAAAAGCCAATATCTTAATTTCATTCGTACTTATTTATAAAGTGCTAATCTCTTGACTGTCATCGTCGTAAACTATGAGAGTGGACAGATATTTAAATATAAACGAGATCGTAAGTTAGATCAACACGTAGGCACATCATAGCATCTTTTATGATGTTACTATAACGACTTTTCGCTTCGAAGACTTTTACTGCCCTTATTATATTCTGACCAAGAACGAGTCGTAGGTACGATATTTTTTAATTTGCATTACTTAAAATTAATGTATTCATTTTGATTAAATTATTATATAACTACTAGGCGGATCCTGATAACAGAAGCCGGTATTTTTAAATCCATCAAGAATACGATGACGACAGTTCAGTATACTTTATATAATTTTAGACGCTTGGAAAGACTTTAAGATATCCTTTTCAAGAAAATATGCATCTACTATAGCATCTTACGCATACTATACTATTTCATTTCTATATATTATTGTAAAATTGTGAAATGTCAAATTTTCAAAAATCAAAAATATTTAAAAACAAACTATGCAGATCGACTAATTAAGGGCCTCTGAAACCAAATCCGTCAATGTTTGTTTGTTCGGGCTTCACGCAAAAATCAGCGCGTAAATTTTGGTTAAACTATTACAGTCTTAAAGGTACTATTCCGACTTAAATAACAGGGCATGTTTCATCAAAATCGGTCCAGTAGAATTAAAGATACAGCTTGATCCCTGTTTTAGTAGCCGCCGCTAAGGTACGAGAGGTCAAGTAAAAGTGGTTCTAAGGTTTTTTTAAATGATTGTGTCGGGATTTCCTATGTAGCAGAAAACCGACATTCACGCGGGCAAAGCCACGGGCAAAAGCTAGTATCTAATAAAAAGTGCATTGAAATAGCCAATAATTTTAGAGAAACATTTACCGCCCTGGATGTTATAAACTATTGTAAATTTGAGTACCTTATCAAAACTAACACTTACATAATGCAAAAAACTGTATTCAAACTGGCCCAGTATTTTTAGAGACACGCTTATTATCTTCTCTGTAATAGTGCTTACATATTCTGACTCCTGGCTGTTATCACATCCATAGTCGAAAGTGAGAACGCCTGGCTAGTGGTTTCTGCATTTTGTGAAGTCGTCATGACCGTAAAACAGTCGGCGGAGTATGAGCGGAAAGCTCTCAACGTAATATACCTTTCCCGTGAGAGGTGATCAGGATGCAGGTGCACCTCTATACCAATAATGACTTTGTCCACGCTTCGTTCAAGGTAGAGAGAGGTTTTATCACTCAATCAGTGACAAACCCGTGATGGGAGCGCCCTACGTTCGGCGCGCCCCAGCAGAAGCAGTCAAGGAACCAGACTCTATACAACGACGAGGCAGATTAGGAAATGAACCAAATCCGCTCATACCGTGGACAGATGCTCGTGCAACGAGCAACGCGGCCGAGCGCGAGGGTCAAGATGGACGTCGTGTGATTTTTTAATGGGTACAAGTCCCATATAGCCGTCATGTCGTGGCCTCAACACAACGGCATGCACCCTGACATTCGCCGAACATTAAAAAAAATGAATTAACAGGCAATATATTAATGTTTTTTTCATGCATGTGAATATTTTAAAGTACTTCAAAAATAATTTTGAGCAATAAACATAAAGATTACTATCTATACAAATCACAGGCCCCAATTTGCATACAAACAACACTGACTTGAATTAATTATGTTATTTATAATTACAACAATATAATACGAGCCACTAAAGAAGTGACCTGATGAACCACGCGGTTATGACTTGCGCAGTAGAACATTCATGGATTTAATTCACGATGGTCAAAGCTCTAAAAAATAAAAACAGTCATCTCCGAATATAACTGAGATAGTTCGCCGTTGTTTAATTATCAGCTATTGGGTGTCCACTGCTGGTCATGGACCACGTCCTTAAAAAGAAGAGATTTGCCATAATCTGGAGATTACGCCTGGACTACGTGGACGTTTGGTGTCTCGGAGGTCGCAGTAGATTTTGATTGAATAACAGGATGACGCTGCTGCCCATCATCCCGGTGCACCCCTCAGCTGCTTCTCACAGCATCCACGGGAAGAGATCGAGTGACGCTGTTATTGCGCCGGCGCCACGCGGCAATAATTGTTTAATACCCACATATAAATTTCACGCGCGATTGTACTTTACGCGTACTCACCGCCACCGCACGTCAGGTCTATTCCTTGGTGGAACGTACCGTGTATTAACCAACAGAGGAATATATATTCCACATCCTTCGACATACTCAAAAAAGTTAGTTCAATATTTTGAAAATATTTGCAGACTAGCTGAAACCCGCAATTGCGCTTACAATGTCTTGTTGGTGTTGCTGATGATGAGGATGTGTAGCCGATAATTATGTCCAACATTGGTATCATATCGACCTCTTTGTGACATATCGACCTCAAATTACAAAACAATTCATATAACATGTTTAATATATAATTAAATAATATATTCATGTTACTGTGCAGTGCCAACATCACTCCGTTTCTTCTAGCGGACGCTGTGAGAACCAGCTAAAGGATGTACCAGGATAATGGGCACCAGCGTTATCCTGATATTCAATCAAAATCTACTCGGTTCTCCAAGATGCCTGTCAAGCGTGGGGATTATGGCAAATCCCCCCCCCCCCCTTAAAGGAAGAGGCTCATATCTAGCTATGGACTTCCACCGGCTGATGATCACGATGATACATGATTAAAATCAAATTGTCATTTTTGAAGTGTAAATATTAGAATTACATACATACATACATTCACACCGGTATCCATCCCATAAGGGTAGGCACAGACCATAGTTTGCCACATACTACGATCCTGACACACCTCTCTTGCCTCATCCACGTCCATACATTTTTTCATACACTTTCGTCGATTAAAAGGGCTACGAACTTGACCTTTTTAAACAATATTAGAATTAAGTAAAAGCATAATCTCTTCACCCTGAAAATATGTTGACCTATGTCAAGGTATGCCTTTAATTAACTCGTGTGACTTCAGAGGATCGACTAACATCTAACATCATTCACATAAGCCTCGACAATCCGATGGTGATATTCATATGAAAGCCTTATTGGCGATAGAAGCTGAAGTTGTAATACTGGCTTGAAACAGAATGTATGTACTAAATTTGGCTTACCGAAGCCGTGTTGGAGACAAGCCTGGTCGTTGGGTCGGCCTCTCTAAATGAACCGTGCGTCGGCTATAAAACTCGATAAAGCGTAACACAGGTGCCGACGGACCGGTACCTGGTTGGTTAGTTTGACTTCATAAAATAATATAATAATTATTGTACCGACGTTTTATGTAACACTAGATTCGACGAACACTTCAATCTATTCTAATATTTACTACACTTTGTGAGGAATAACACGAGAGGCATATTACTGCAATTGCTTTAAATAAATATGTTAGTTTACTCGTAGATATAATTCGAAAACTTTATATAAATATGACAGTGCGTTTATCTTTCATATTTGTATATCGAATAATAAAAAGATTAATAATAATAATAATGTAAAAACAACTATAAGTAAAGAATTTGTCAATATAAAAGTGTATGTATGTGTGTCAGCAGTCCATCTAAGAAATATAACTTACTTAGCTTTATTCTGCCATCACATTGATTCGCTAACTATATATAATAAAATTACTATAAGATTTCATATAGGTCAGGGAGTACTTACTCTTTTAGCCTGTCCGGCAAATAGACGGGTAAGCGACCCCGGCCCCCCGAGCTATTACTGTCTCTTTCTACTCCTTCCGAGATAGTAGTATCCTATACCCTATAGTCCTTTTCCTAAATTCGATATTCTCTGCTCAATACATCTTTCCTACCTCATCCTCTTTCCTTTCCTCTCCACTATGCCGTGGCAATGCAATGAGGAACTTTAACACGTTTGAACCTTATAAAATGGCGGCGTCGTGGTTCGCCATCCGATACGTCTCGTTGCCCGCGGGCGCGAAATGTGGACTACTAATAGCCACTGCTACATTAAATGGTCGTAGCAGGAGAAAAGAAATAGTCTCTGCCTACCCCAATGGGAATGAGGCGTTACTGTATGTATATAGTATGTACTATGGTCTCTGCCTACCCTTATGGGATATCGGCGTGATGTATGTTATGTATAAAATTTCATTTCAGATACGAAAAATATAGCTTGAGATCGGTTAAGGTAGACGACCATCCAGTCCATCCACGCAGTATAACTTACTTAGCTTTATTCTCACCGTGAATGTTAAAAAACAAATCCATATCAAGTTTTTTGAGAAAAATCTTCGTATTAGAAAACAATGCTTTCTATAGCTTGTAGTAGAAAATGGTACATCTAACAGAGGTCCGTGTCGATTACTTCATGTGTACATAGTTAAATACACATAACATGTATGCAGGCGGATTTTGTGCCTGTAGCATCTTTTACTAGTTGACCTTATAATATTACCTACGGAGCTGATGTCTTTAATAATCAGTTGATGATAAATGTTCAATTATTTACAACAAAATATGGATCGAGTACATTACATAGATAATTATTGATAATGAAATGTGTCGTCGACATAATTATAGCATTACAGCGATCTTGTTAAGCGTAAAGATTACGGCGAAAACCTCCTGTTTTTATGCCTGTTAGACCTATCCAGTTCTGGTACTAAAAAGGTTAATGATGATGATGAAATTATGCAAGCCCATTACACGCTTAAATATAAAAGTTTTTATACTCAAGCAATATGCAAGTTCCCATGTGCATGGCTCAAGATTAATACTGGCACTTAGCTCAGATCAGCTGCTGACGTAATTACCTACGATTCGCAACCCACTCGGTGAATTAATCTTTCACTCTTTACACTCAACGAGTTGGTTTAACTCGATTCTAATTGATATCGGTGAAAAATTACGACCACATACTGTGCAGTTTAATGCCGTTGCCTCGGGTAAGTATCTTTACTTTAATCATTGAATTAATTATCATAACTGGCAACAATAAACTGAAGTATTTAAATGTTAAGTCCTTGTTAATGTATGCGTGTGTACATGTATGTGCACGTAGATATGTGACTGTGTGATCGTGTGTGAACATAAATAAATACAAAAGGATGATATTGTGACATATTGATTATATAATAACTTATTTTAAACAGCTATATTACTATAAAAATCGTTGCAAAGTATGCGGCGTGACGCTATAATGTTTTAACAATGTGTTTTATGCTATAGATATAGCGTAGCAAACGAAAATGCAGTCCATCTGATGGTAAGTAGCTACTGTCACCTATAGACATACAGAAGATGTAAAGCAGTTTGATAGATGTACAGTTCCGATCCTACTCCAATTCCTGAGGATAGACTGCATCTAATACCTGTGACGGTGGGAACATACCGAAACAATTTGCAACAACGCAATAATTCTCGGACTACCGTTATTTGGCTGTAGAAGGTGGCGATCTTTTTCACTACATGCAACTATGCAACCTCGATAGATGGTGCAACTCTTGAATATTATTACTATAATATATAGCTGAATAGCGGTGATAAAATATACATAGGTAATATACAACATCCCGCTACCAAATGTTGGGGACAACGCCAACACCCGTCTGAACTCAAGGTCTTCTCTTTCCCGGTACTATCACTTCTGCCACACTTTCACCTATAACTGATAATATTCCGACGTGATCAAAAACATCACTGTTGGTCATCACCCTGCTATAAAAGTAAGGAGGTGATACCTAATCTTATTCACTCGATCCCTTGCCACATTTTTCTTCAACTGGTCAGTCGGGGTGAGTCCTCGGATACTCGGTAGGGAATGCATTTACACCGCATTCATACGGCTCTCGTCCTTTTTTTACCTTACCCACGATTCACTGTACTAACATATGATTGTGAATAGCCAAAAGGCCTTTAGTGATGCTGACTATTCATTACAAAGGATCATCTTTAAATTAAAACTTAAAGAACCACCAATATTCAGTCTTTGCATACACCAGACATTACTTAAAGTATGATTACGCGAATCAGCCTATGGAAGTTCAGCCTTCTCAACAAAAACGGATATTTACCGGGGACTACAGTAAATACCCGTTGGGACGATTTGCAGATTTTATTGAGAGTGCAGTTTAACGCAGCTAATCATGTAAGCTCTGGTGTGTCCCTCAATCTGATCTCGTGATGCATACGGGAAGAGATGACGTGACGTTACCATGACGCCAGTGCCAAACCGCCAATAATATGCAAGTGTCAAATGGCGGTTAATGGTGTTCTAGCACGGTTAGGTTAAAATGAAATATGGATAAGGTGTTGTGTCGGACACAGGGCGCGCTCGTCACGTAACAGAATCATTATATCGCTCATCCAATAGAATAAGGACGTAATTGCAAAAAATATTTGTGTTTAATTTGGATGATTTGTTGTTTAATATGATTTACAAAATGGGTATAATCCAATTTTAAACTGAAACGCTTCTTCTGATATATGGCAAAAATGTAATTCCGTCATTGTTCTATTGGATGAGCGATATATGATGGATGAGCACCGCCGGCGCCGCACCGACACCCGACAAATTTAATTCGAACCTCTAATATCCCGCTGCTAGAACATGAAGCGAGCACGGCATTAGTGTGTGATGTCGGACCATCACCACCATCAGCCTGTGAAAGTCCACTGTTCGTCATTGGCCTCCTCCTTAAAAAGGAGGAATTTGTTATAATCTCCACGTTTGGCAGGCGTCTTGGGGATCGCAGTAGATTTTGATTGAATAACAGGGTAACGCTGTTGTCCATTATCCTGGTACGTCCCTGGTACATGCTGGTTCTCACAGCCCTCACGGGAAGACATGAAGTGACGCTATTATCATGCCGGCGCCACACAGCGTAATAGTTATCTCGATATCAAATAGTTGTTCTTAATGTGGATTTTAGGATGCACTGTAAACTTATCAAGAAAACGTTGCGAGATGAGTGCTGCTGTAGCGTAGTGTGCAAACTCAGTCGAAGCAATTTTGCTTGGGTTTAAACTAACTTTGAGAGTTGAATGAACTTCGTTTAAGAATTGTCAAAGTGTATCTATTTTATTATCGTTTCTATGAACTGGCTTTCTTGTTTATTGTTGAATACTTTTACATTTTAATTTAAATTAACATCCTAATGATCTACAGATACTCGTATTAAACTTTAAATATATATAGCTCAGAACTGGATGACATTCCAATAAGTTAGAATTAGGATTTTGAGTACTCGGGTCACGTACAAGTCATGGATGTTTTATGTATCAGCATTTATCTATATAAGCAAGTATATCTTTGTTTAGAAAGTACCCATGACGCAGGGAATCCTAATTTGTTAATCATGAAATTTCACATGACAAAATTAAAAATCAATATAATATTTATATAAAAAATAAATGATTAATATATTATGTAGTACATGGGTGGTCTAGTGGTGCTAGACGCGACTGACAATTGAAAGATCGTGAATTCAATCCTGGTCTCCGATACAACTGCTTTGCTAACAAACAAACCGTGTATGTCTAATGATGTAATAAAATGTGAAGCAATTTTATAAAAAGAATACTTTTATATATGTTTGGTGTGTTTGCGTGTTACTACACACTGAGCGCACTATTCGCAACTCCTTTCATAAAGATACTGCAGTTGCTTTTTCTCATAACTAACGTATGTAATAAACAGATCTCGAAGAGCGTATCGATACAAAATACTTTCTCGGAATATCTCTGTTCCTGGACGCCCCGCCATTTAATAACGCGAGTACATAACACACGCCAAGTGTAGTGTGCGTACAGCCCCCTAGCCAAGTTGACATTCGACAATCGTTATAGCCAATAGAAACGAAAAAATGTACTGGAATGACACTTCTATTCGATAAATCACGTGACTTGGCGATTAGAAGTGTCATTCCAATATATTATTTTCATTTCTATTAGCCATAACGATTGTCGAATGTCAACTTGGCCGGGGGGCAGTTCTCGTGTTAGGCGGGTGAGATGTAATGTAGGGAAACAAGCAAACCTAACGAGAGTTTTTTGTACATTGATTTAATTCAACATACATACATACATACACTCACGCCGATATCCAATAAGGGTAGGCAGGGTAGACGTACTAGATACATACATACAGTCACGCCTCTTTCTCATTGGAGTAGGCAGAAACCACTTCTTTCCATCTGCTAAGATCGTTTAATGTAGCAAAGTGGCTATCTGTAGCCCACATTTCGCCCCCGTGGACAACGAGACGTGTCGAGTGGTGAACCACGATGCTGCCATTTTATAAGGTTCAAAAGTGTCAAAGTTCCTCATTGCGTCCCCACGGCTTAGTGCAGAGGAAAAGAAAGAGGATGAGGTAGGAAAGGTGTATTGAGCAAGGAATATGGAATTTAGGAAACGGATTATAGAATATAGAATAATACTATTTTCGAAGGAGTAAGAAGAGGCAGTAGTAGCTCAAGGGGCCGGGGTCGCTTACCCGTATACTTAAGACTGTTTGCCGGACAGGCTAATAGACTAAGTACTTCCTGACCTTATTTAATTCAATACAATGCAATAAATGCTAAGATTATAAAACACTGTTATTCTGCACAATGCGTCGTGCACCATTCATCTCAACACGAATACAAAGTTTCAATAACTCCTGAAGCACATTTAAACCGCTATAGCGTACGCACATAAAATTTATAACCTAATTCGGTTTTAATGATCACAAAGTAACATTTACAGGTCGCTCGCGAAGAGACGTAAATGCTTTAATTGCACCTTTAACAATCAGGCACCCAGATCGCGACGAAATAATCAACACCTCACATCGGCGCTCAAACAGGCGGCAATAAACGGCATATCGGAAACAGCGTCGTGGTTCGTTGCAATAGTACTAGAAATATGATAGGTACTATACAGCCACGCTAGTAGCACGGTTACAAGTCTCTCCAACGGTCACCTCTATTACCTCATTCACATTATCCACATTCATTCATATATTCCTTACAGTTTCGACGGTCAACGTTACAACTAAAGATATTCATCATCAGGTCTCTAAATCTGTTTCGGTGCCTGTGGTGGAATATTTTAAAAAATACAGCGTATACGTATAAGTACGCGCGTTAGAAATTATATTTTATTAGCGTATACTTATAAGTACGCGCGTTAGAAGTTATATTTTATTAGCATATACTTATAAGTACGCGCGTTAGAAGTTATATTTTATTAGCGTATACTTATAAGTACGCGCGTTAGAAGTTATACTTCATTAGCGTAAAAATATGTATACGTACAGATAAATCAGCTTGAAGACGTTTTAGTAGTGTCTGTACATAGAGTAACTAAAACCGGAATTAACCAGTTTGCGCTCATTACCACGCCCGCACTCTCGCATCAATACCTTATAAGGAGCGCGTTATATTAAATTATATTTAATATGTATAATATTAAATACCAAACTATAAAAATAAAATATAAAAAGTATTTCTTTATTTATTTATCTGCTGAGCGTACACTATTACAAACCCAAAAACGTCTCCAAGCTGACTTGGTTGAATGTAGATAATATGACAATTGACGGATACGTGTACGCAGATATAACTGACAGCTGATTGCTTCGCAAATGCGTATCGGCGGTTAACTTAACGACTAACTTCATCATGTAAATTTTCTGTTGCATTTTGCGCACGCATCGTCAAATCACCGTCATAATTTTCTCCTAGCGCACCTAAGGAAATATAACTTCAATTATTAGAAGTTGCTTATTTGTTGAAAATAGATTCCCCGTGGTGCCCTCTTCCAGCACTTCTACTCACACACTCACATTTGCTCGGTAAATGGACTAGAAAAAAATTAATACTAAAAACCGTTTGGTCACTATAAAAATAACTCAGGCAGAATTAGTTTAAATGCAAGCAAACTTCTGGTACTAGTAGGCAACTAAGTTTGACTACTAATAACAGCAGTCATGTTGTCATTTTTCAATTGTAGCTAGTAGTCAAACTGTTCCACATAAAAGTTTCTTCTATGTTTTTTTATTAGGCGAGTCTGACTCATCATCTCTAAATAGCCAAAGCATTGGTAATGTCTCTCCCGACCTATGTTACACACTTCAACTAACTTAACTTATATACTCTGTTACATTATTCATCATCCTGTCAACCAATAATAGTGGAGTAAAATGCGCGTCGTGCCAAAATATGCAAGAGATATGGCAGACAGCAGACAGGAATCGCGGAGCGTGTAGCTACTTATATGTGGGAGGCGGGTGGTAAATGCAGTCGGTCGGGGCGCTAACGTGCTCGGGGTAGCGGTGCGGGGGCGGCAGGGTGCTGGGGAGCAGACGTCGTCGAGAAGCGTTGGAGGCTGCGATCGATGAAACGCGGACACGCCTCGCGCACGCCACCGCAGCCCGCAGCGTACACTCATTGTTGATTCAGCCGTCGCTACTCCGTCTACAATACTGCCTTCGCACACGTCTCGTCCGAGGAGGCCGGCCAGTAATCACTCGGACGATCGCCATTATCACATTACCTGCTATCACACATTATCTGCTACCACATAACTTCCTGAGATAACCTCCAGTTTATTAACCTCCACAGACTGATAATCTATTCCACGATTGCTAATTAAAATAAAGCATTCCTCGTATGTTATTGCAGGTATGCGCAGGTGTAACGTAAGACGAAATTGTTAAGCTTTTGCAAACCGCTAAGGTCTTGCAGGTTATGTAACTGGGGGGACTGTTTCTTAATATCCATCATCTCTGAACAAGTAAGCCATAACTAACACTCATTTTGGATTCAGTCGTTCGTCCACGTAATTATAATCTACATACATGAACATCACAACTCTGGTGAAATGCTGAATAATTACGTAATAGCCCTGTGCAATAGCCGCGCGATCGCCAGAACTCCACGCTCACCATCACCGCACGAGCGGCCCGCGCGCCGCCGGCGTCCGTCTAGCGGACGTTTGGAATGAATTGAATCTCATTTTATAAAAAGCTTGTGAGCTGTCAAGAGATCGTCCAAATGCGACGAGCGTGTTAAACGACTGTATTGTGGTGCGCTGTCACTGCGGCACCGGTGCCTTTGGCCGCGGCCGCGGCCCGCGCCACGCTGATGTTATCTCACCTCACGGACTAGGAAGCCACTCGCCTATAAGGACCCAACCCACTTACAGAAACACAAAACAATTTAATCCGACACCGATCGAACCATTAATAATCCCCTTCAATAATATTTTATAGGACTGATTGTTTATTTAGTATAATACTAGTCGCTACTTTTTACTCAATTACATAATGAATATCTTAGAATATATAATATATAAGCTATGTTCGGAATTTCCTTGCGAGGTGGGATCTGCAAAGAGATAATCGGCATGAGGACTAGGTCTACCTATGTGTCTCAAAGGCTTACAAAACTAAAGAGGCAGTGGACGAGGCACATAGTAGGTACATAGAACCGATAAACGTCGGGGTCCTAACTTTCTGGAATAGTGACCCCGAACCGAAAAGCGTAACCCGGGTCGACCCCTAACTAAATGCACTGATGATGACTTGGTGAAGGACGCGGGCAACCGGAGGATGCCCGCGGTCATTGGAGGATGCCTGTGCGCAGCAGTGGAGGTCTGCGGGCTCATGTGATGACGACGATGAATATTGTTATCAGCTAATAAATTAGTATATGGTATAATCAAAAAATATGCGCGTTGTAAATAAGCAGTGATTACATACATATATACTAATCTTCAGGAGCACTAATTCAATGTTACATACACCGAAAATATATTCGCTTAGTAAAAATGATCGAAAATCAACTAATTACCGGTCATATTGAACATAAAATCTTCGATCCCAAACAAAAGCAAAATAAAATAAGAAACCGAGCTGTCTTATCGGTACATCTGAAATCTTGTCAAAACGGTTAGCTAAGCGCGGGATCAGGCGACGAGTACAAAACGAGTGATGTGTCAGGCTCGGCGGTCGAGCCTCAACATGCGTTTTTACATTAACGTTACCTCAAAAGCATCCAAAAATATAAAGCCATAAGGTTCATTTTCCCCTTCGAGTGACCAAAGTAATAAATCTGTGAGTGACGATCAATTTGAATTCCAGATGATTCGTAAGGACACTGATCCGTCGCCGATAGAGCACTCTAGCAACGTTTGGTGACAAGTGAGCTGTGCACTTGTAATCCGACAGATTAAAAATATCTCCATTAACCGTCACATCCGACCGAGCGTTTGTGGCTCGTCATTAAGCCGCGGCTACTGCAGCAAGTTTTAAATTGCGCTTTACACGAAATTAATTACTTAATATACTATTAGTGGGCATATTTATTATAATAGCGCTGACGGATGCGAAATATGAATATCATATCTATAAATTCTTTTATCATCAGACCGCTCCTCCATAATTTACAATCATAAAATAATAACCACGAGAGTTAAGCAGGTTTAATGAGGCATCGGTCCAAATTACCGCGCTCCGTAGAACGCTAATGTGAGCGGGCGCAACGGCTCCGAATGTTCTAATATTGTAACCTATGTACATATGTATATGCACCTACATTTATTAGCCCCTGTGAGGTTCCACTCGGATTGGCAACAAGGGCTGTTCCATACGAAAGAGCTTCTTTGTATATGTTCATAATAAGTAGGTATGGGAGTACAATTTAAGACGCGTAGGTGCGCCGACATAGAAGTGAACTGACTTCTTGGGTGTGTTTTATTAAGATCATATAATATCATATCAATCATAGAATCAGCCTATAGAAGTCCACTCCATATAGGATGGGAGGATAAGGGGGACCCTATCCTTAGAAAGAATAGATTTGATATTATCTCCGTGCTTAGCAAGAGTCTTAGAGGTCGCAGTAGAATTAGATTGAATAACAGAATAACGTTACTGTCCGTTGTCCCGTTACATCCCTTAACTGGTTCTTACAGCAGCCACGGGAAGAGATGGAGTGAGATTATTATTATACCGGTGCCACACGGCAAGGATACATATATTTACGAAGTCAAATTCATATACCCAACCACAACATACATAAATGAACCCGTATTTAGTAGATACGTAAGTACAATTATACAAAAAGGTCTATAAGGATATTACAGATTTGCGTACAAACTATCGTCCGTCACGCGACATGTAGACAATAAAAACTTATCAAACCTCCTATACAGCTAATTAGGCCTACGTTTATCGTTATTTATACGTAGCACGGTAGGCGTTCACAAGTCAACAGTGTCACAGAGTTCATGATAACACGAATGTACCACAAATGTATTCATGGCCGAGCATTAGTATTGTCGAGTAATTGCCTCGTTAATTTATGGCCAGTCTCAATAACTATCTCTTCTTTTTCTAATAGTTAGATTTTATTTTTCAATAAACAAAGATAGATAGAAATATATATCTATAACATTGATTTATCTTTCAGAAGTTATCTTTTTTATCTCAGATATATTAAATTTAGGTTAGATATTGAGATCAGCAGTAGTAGTAGGCATAAACTTTGACCTAGTCGTTAAATATTTATAAAAAAATATATAAACGTTGTAAACACCGGAATTACAAGTTGAACGTTGTTATTAGCTACTTAACGGTGTGATTATTTGTCAGATAGTGTCCCGACGTGTTCTCGGGTGTCGTCTGCCGGGACAGGGTGCACCTGTAGCGCATCGGTCGGATGATCTAATTCGTCCGAATGTTAATGAGGCGGCCGCGCGCGGCGCGCCGGGCTGCGGCCAGCGCCTGCGTAACCCGACCCTACACCTGTCCCTATATCAAATAATTTTTATTTACAAAGCCCTCCGGAGATTATGAATATTTCGTTATGCTATCGCGCCGGCCATCGGTCCGCGTATTGCGTTACATCGAAGAACAAACTATGACGATTCATAAATTTACGACGCCTCGGACGCTCTCCCGTGTTACAACTCTTATTTTGGTAAACAATATTTTCACTTGACACCTTATCTAGTAGTACGTATATGTGTGATAATGTTTGTTATTTTTTATTAAGTATTCTCTCTGGTATATTTTGTGCTGCCAATTATAATAATTATTCTTTTATAGATGTCTATGCATAGCAATAGCCATTAGGGGTATCGAAAGATATGAAAATTAGATTTCATTTTTAGTCCATTTAAAAAATGTAAATAGTAGTATCGACGCTTCTAAAACAGGCTAAAAAGTATAAAATAATTTAGATATAAAACAAAAAAATAGGGGGTACCCTGCATTCCTTACTTCCTGCTTTCCTATTCCATGGGGTGCATGGTTTCTGGTTTAAAAATGTAACTTTTTATTTTAATCCGTTTTAAAAATATGGTATATTAAAAATGTTTTTTTATTTAAATTAATAATTCACTACTCGTATATATGCAAAATTTTGAGACTACGACTCCAGATTCCTGATCCAAACTTATATACAGGTAACACTAAATTGTCAATATCCTTCAGTTCTGAGTTTCAATCATCGGGAAGTTAGTTAAAAATCAATTGGATGGAAAGAGTTGATGCTATTGTCCAAGTGTTTCACTGGTACCAAAACCCAATATAAAAGACAGCTCAAGCCATATGTTTCCGTCAATGAATTAGGAAATTACAGTCGCCTTATCCGATATTATAAGCAATCAAACCGTGTGATAAGGGACCTGCTCCGCGGTGTGTGTGTCGTGTTTGTGGGCCGGTGGTCATCAATCACGCGCGTCCCGGGTCGCGCCGTGACGAATTCCAAGCCAAACACCATTGTGCGATGCCACCCACGCGCGACTGCGTTGCGAAATACAAGCGCGCTCACCACCGGCGACACACGAGCGGTTTCGGGTTCCGTACGGCACGGCAGAACATTTTGTGATTATTTTTGTAACGTTACAAGTTAAAGTAACAGTTAACAAGTTAAGGGTATAGTTTTGTGGCGGCTCGTTCCTAGCCGCACACGCTCTCCTTTGAATTTCAAGCATCGTTGCTAGGTTACTAACAAAGGAAGAATCGAGTGGCCTACGGTGCGAAAATTCCATAAGTATGTATACATTATAATATTTTATATTTCTAAATGAATATTTATGTGGGAATAAACAGGAGTCATTCAAGTTTGTTTTTATTTATACAACACGAGCATCCTTCCCCACAGTTTCCTTAAAAATAAAAACTTATAAACTACTGAATTTTACTAATTTAAACAATTAAATTCAAAAATAATGTAATGATATTTCATTACATTATTTTTGAATTTAATTGTAGAACGACACGAAAGAAAAAACAAAGAAAGAAAAAAGAAAGAAATCACTTTTATTCAAGACAATCACAAGAAATAGAGTTAACAAAAAAAAAAGTTAATAAAATATTTAAAATAATAAAAAATATTCAGAATAGATTGGTTTACAATAGCAATAGTCTAGTTATTTTATTACTTGCCTGTCCGAAGAGGCAACATCTCAGCTACCCATTAACAATCGACAAGGTAAAACAAAGTCGGTCGCAATCATAATCTAGATTGTAACGGCTGTTAGCGTTTTTATTTCATTTATTAGTTTTGCCAACGTAGGTATCATTAGATCTGTACTAAGTATAAACACTATTAATTAATATATGTATATTAAATAATTGCTAAATGCATCAAACAATTACAAGCGAACACAAGTAGCTCCTTTTATGTTAATCATAACAATCCTTATAACAAACTACTATTCCAATCAACTATAACATAACATAATGTCGCATTGTAATACTCAAAATCGATAGACAGAGTTAATTACCCAAAATTTTAAATGTAGTGTAAATATGTCACTTATTACACTTATGTCTTCCAGACAATTTTCGCGTAGGAAATCTAATGAAAAACAAACAATGATTGCTAACCCTATATTTAAAACATAGTGTAAGTATGTTAATTATTACAAGCTGTGATCTCTACCAGATAATTTTCGCAGAGACAATCGAATGAAAAACAAACAATGATTGCTAACCCTATATTTAAAACATAGTGTAAGTATGTTAATTATTACAAGCTGTGATCTCTACCAGATAATTTTCGCATAGACAATCGAATGAAAAACAGTGATTGCTAACCCGATATTTTAAACATAGTGAAAGTACATTACTTATTGCATGCTACGATCTCTACCAGATAATTTTCACATAGACAATCGAATGAAAAACAAACAGTGATTGCTAACCCGATATTTTAAACATAGTGAAAGTACATTATTTATTGCATGCTACCATCTCTACTAGACAATTTTCCATAGACAATCGAATGAAAAACAAACAATGATTCATCATCATCATTTCAGCCCGTAGTTGTCCACTGCTCAACATAGGCCTCTCCAATTGAATTCCAGCGCTACCGGTCCATAGCCACCTGCATCCAGCGAGACTCAGTGATCCTCACCAGGTCGTCGGTCCATTTCGTAGGTGGCCGTCCCACACTGCGCTTGCTAATACGTGGTCTT
>WUAW01020615.1:45994-58356 GCA_017165845.1 Thaumetopoea pityocampa
TTTGCCCCATCGGCCATCCGATCTTCGCGCTATGTGGCCTGCCCATTACCACTTCAGCTTGCTTATCCTACTACTACACGTGCTTCTACAGCCCAGCTTTGCGTTGAAGTCTCCCATGATAACAGTAAAGTGTGTCTTGGAGCTATGTATGGCCCTATTAATGTCCTCATACATAGCTTCCACCTCATCATCTGTGTACGTCATAGTTGGGGCGTATACCTGTATGACCTTCAGCGAATACCGCTTGGATACTCTGAGTATAAGACACGCTACCCTACTCGACAAACTTCCGATGGACACAATGTTGTTCATGAGAGTCTTTTGGATGATAAACCCAACACCACCTTGGGACTTCTGTTCTCCTTCCTGGTAGTAGAACAAGTGGCCGGACTGTAAGGTTATCGTATTCTCTCCCTCTCTTCGGATCTCCAATAGACCAATAACGTCCCAGGGCAGTTTGTTCACCTCTTCTTCCAGCTCAACTATCTTCTCGTCCAACCACAACGTGCGCACGTTATGCGTTACCAGGGCCAGTTGTCGTCTTTGGGGGTGGTAGCCGGATCTCTTCCGGAGATTCTTAGCACCCCCTGCCCCGCCGTTACCGTGGCCGCTATCATAACCGGGAATAGCGGAGCCGCCGGGGACTAGGGGCCTGGTTTTTTGGTGTGTAAGCATGGAGGTTTTATAGCCTACTGTTACCATGCTGGCTAGACAGGCTGGCACAGGGTTTCGTTTCGAGTTTTCCTTCTCTTGCACTCATGCATGTTGTACATTCGTCCCTTACTCGCCTCTTACGACTCCCTGGGAAGTGAGAGGGTGGTGACAATAGTATTCTAAAGCCGTCATCACACGGTATACAATGATTGCTAACCAGATATTTTAAACCTAGTGCAAGTTAAAACATTACTTATTGTAATACAACAAAGTTTAAACATTACTTATTGTATGCTACAATCTCTTCCAGACAATTTTGACATAGACAATTGAATAGAAAACAAACAACCATTGCTAATCCGAAATTTTAAACTTCATCATCATCATCATCTCGCCCCAAAGACGTCCACTGCTGAACACAGGCCTCTCCCAAGGATTTCCAGAAAGATCAGTCTTGCGCCGCCCTCATCCAGCGACCTCCCGCAACCCTAACCAGGTTTTCAGTCCACCTTGTGTAATGCCTGCGCACGCTTCGCTTTCCAGTTCGTGGCCGCCACTCCAACACCTTGCGGCCCCAACGGCTATCAGTTGTTCGTGCCATGTGCCCTACCCATTGCCACTTCAGCCTACTAATACGCTGCGCTATGTCAGTTACTCTTGTTAGTCTACGGATCTCTTCATTTCTGATTCGATCACACAGGAAACCACCAAGCATAGCTCTCTCCATAGCACGTTGAGCGATTTTGAGCTTTATCATAAGGCTTATTAAGTTAGTGGCACGGCTCATAGTTACGTTTCAGTACTATGGTACTAAAACGTAACTAGTCATCACTGGTAACCCACACTGGTTAAAGACTTTCGTCTTCAAGCACTGAGGTATTGTGGAGGAAAAAACGTCCCGTAATTTCCCGAACGCTGCCCAACCGAGATGGGTTCGACGATTAACCTCTTTCTCGAAGTTGGACTTATCTAATCAGACTGTGTGTCCCAGGTAGACATATTCGTCAACAACTTCGAGAACAGAGCTTCCCACAGATGGAGTAGGCGCAACATAGACATTACACATGACCTTTGTCTTGTCCATGTCCATGTTCATTCTGAGGCCTACTTGTTGGGAGACCCTGGTTAGGTCATCGAACATTGAGCTTAGATACCCCAGCGACTTTGCCACGACTACAATGTCGTCGGCAAATCGAAGGTGAGTTATGTATTCACCATTGATATTGATGCCGAATCCTTGCCATTCCAGGAGCCCAAACGCGTCTTCCACTGCAGTGGTAAATAGTTTGGGAGATATAACATCTCCCTGTCTAACCCCTTGCTGCAGTGGAATCGCTCCTGTACAGCGCTCCTGTACTCGGACCGACATAGTAGCGTGAGTATACATAAACTTCAACACTTTGATATAGCGGTAGTCAACGCGCTATCGCTGTAGAGATCGTAGCACGGCCTATATCTCAATCGAATCGAAGGCGTTTCTCATAGTCCACAAACGTCTTCTGTATAACCTGATGAAGCGTGGATGTGGTTTATGGTACTATACCCCTTACGGAAACCGGCTTGTTCGAGGGGCTAGAAGTCATCAAGCCTATGTTCGAGACGATTAGTAATTACCCTTGAGAACAATTTGTAGACGTAGCTCAAAAGCGAGATTTTAAACTTAGTGTGAGTAAATTAGTCATCACAATTTTCACAGAGACAGAATCGAAAGAAAAACAAACAATGATTGCTAACCCGAAAACGACCATGACTTACCAAAATTATTTAAAAGCATATACACATGTAACAGAACAGGTGAGCAAGATACCGACTTCAAAACATCTACGTTATTCTACTAGTAAATATGTCACATCACCCACACTATGAACAATTACACATTAGGTATCACCTAGTATATAAGATTAAAGAAAAAGATAGGAATACAAATTTAAAGTGTCTTATTTACGTTTTCATAGAAATCATTTCAGAATACCTTATTATATGTTATGATCTTGAGTTGATCTGCGCGACTTTCGCAACTAACTTCATTCAAGAAGCGCGTGCAATTCCATACATCTGATGTTAAAAATTTGACAGATTCAGCTAACGCGGATTTCTAAATATTAAACAATAAAGTTCAAGATTGGCAAAACTTTATTTTTTATTTGCTCATTGACACCATCTTTTCAACAAATACAACAAAGATATTGTTTACTATCCGACCAAATAAATAGACAAGGCGATCCCTCTATAATGCCTCGCTGTGCAGAGTAATCTGCACTTTAAGTATTCAGCTTATAGTACAATTTACTTCGTGCACTGATGCAGTGCTAGGCGCACGGTCATTTTAGATATGTCGTATTAACAGCGTCGCATCTTACACTCGGAAGTGCCTTCTATGAAACCGCCCCGTAGAGCCGCTCCATCTATTCCAGATTGTAAATGGTCACATTATTTATGACCCATATACCACACACGATGCTCACTTTCCAGGGAACACTATAATGTTTTCAGTATATATGTGCATTCATTATAAGTCACGAACGTGTCTCTTAAAGGGTGGTAAGAGATATTCGTAATACATCAAGTTTCCAACACGACTATATTATTTCACTAACACTATGAATTCTCATATCACCCTGACTGCAACCTGGATGATAACAATTAATTTAAAATCTATTTAAATCTCTTTCAGTGGTGTTTAATGACACAAACACACACAAACTTTATGACACATCCACAGCAGTGGCTTTGTGTGATAAAAATATTTAGTTGCCGACATCCTAACGAGGTATTACGGTATTTCAATATAGCCTACAATATTATACCTGTCCATGATAATGGAAAGCATATGAGTATGCTGAGGTAGTTGCGGAAGTATGCTATTGCCTTCCATCATCATCATCATCATCATTTCAGCACGTAGCTGTCCACTGCTGTACATAGACTTTTCCAATTGAATTCCAGCGCGACCGGTCCATAGCCACCTGCACCCAGCGAAAACCAGCGACCCTCACCAGGTCGTCGGTCCATCTCGTAGGTGGCCGTCCCACACTGCGCTTGCTAGTACTTGGTCTTCATTCAAGGACCTTTTTGCCCCATCGGCCATCCGATCTTCGCGTAATATCTGTATAATCTGCATTCCGTATAATCTGCCGCAGCGTATGTATGTGGTCTATGGTACTATAGCCCATTCGGAAGCCGGCTTGTTCGGTAGGCTGGAAGTCATCGAGCCTGCGTTCGAGACGGTTCGTGATAACTCTCGAAAACAGCTTATAAACGTGGCGCAGCAGTGTTGTGGGCCTGTAGTTCTTCAATAAGGTCTTGTCACCTTTTTTGAAGAACAGAATCACAACACCTCTGCTCCACGTCTCAGGCATTTTGCCTTCGAGCAGGGAGGAATTAAATAGCTTCTGAAGGACTTTCAATACCTGCGTCCCGCCTGCTTTCAGAAGCTCTGTGGTAATTCCATCCTCGCCCGGTGCCCTGTTATTCTTAAGCTGTTTTAGAGCCATCCTAATCTCGTACAGGCTGATGTCCGGGATATTCTCGGTGTAGTGTCGGGTAAACTTGGCTCTGGGGTCCGTCGTTGAGCAAACAGGCTCAGAGGAAATCGACGTATATAGCTATCCATGGAACCTCTCTATCTCCCGTAGCACCTCAGACTTATTTGACGTTACGCTTCCATCCTCGATCTTCAGCTTTGTCAACTGGCTTTGCCCAATAGACGCATCTCTTGCGGATAATTTGGAGCCTTGGTTCCGCATAATAGTCTCTTTAATACGTTGTGTATTAAATAAGCGTATGTCGTGTCGCAAGGACTTCATAATGTGTCTATTGAGCTGCCTATAAGACTAAGCGTCTTCGGAGGTTTAGAGCGTCATAGAACGTCTACTAGCCATGAGATCTCGGGTGTGGTCAGATAGTTTTGAGGTCTATTTTTACGGTGGGTTTTGAAATACTTGGACCCTACCGTATGAATAGTTTCTACCAGCTTGTTGTTAATATCGTCCACTGATGTACAGCTGTCTAGCAATTCGAAGCGATTTGACAGTTCAAGTTGAAAGCTCTCAGGATTTTGGATATGTGCATTCGACGGTCGGACCGTGGACTTCATTATACGCTACCTTTCCAATTTGACATTGATATTGCCTTCAAATTGTTCATTGTCAAAGCACTAGTGGAGTTAAAAGACTTGCTCCATAGGATTCCAGAGTATTTCGGATGCGACAGGATTTCAAAGCATAATTCCGTAAACTTATTTGCAGGTAAATAACAAAAAGATACACACTTTTGTATGTTAGTATGTATTTTTTTTTTTTTTTTTTTTTTAGGTTGATTTAGAATACCTTTATACTTTGTTAATTGAACTGAGAAGATGTTTTATGTAAAAGGAACGAGTAAGCTTTATTTGAGAGTAAGTGAAAGATAGAAGACTCCTGCGAATGGATACAGGAGTGTTATATGAGTGTTATATATTAAGTGTTAGTATGTATTACTATGTTAAATATTCTTTTAGTATATATCTTTTATATATTTTAAATGGCCAGGGAGTACTTAGTCTTTTAGCCTGTCTGGCAAATATATTTAAGTATACGGGTAAGCGACCCCGGCCCCCCGGGCTACTACCGTCTCTTCTTACTCCTTCCGAGATAGTAGTATCCTATATCCTATAGTCCTTTTCCCGAATTCAATATTCCTTATATTCGTAGAACCTCAATAAGGAATTTTAACACTTTTGAACCTTCTAAAATGGCGGCCGACACGTCTCGTTGCCCGCGAAGGCATAATGTAGGCTACGGATATTCACTCCGCTATATTAAGCGATCGTAGTAGGTGGAAAGCAGTGGTCTCTGCCTACCTCAATGGGAAAAAGGAGTGACTGTATGTATGAATTATATACTGCAGTCTCTGCCTACCCTTATGGGATGTAGGCGTGAGAGTATGTATGTATTAAAATGTGCATATATTGCATTATATTTGTGGTATGTTATTATGTGGTGTGTGAAGTCTAACAACCCGCACCAGGCCGGCGCGGTAAACTGCGGCCTAATCGTCCTCCTGATGAGGAGACGGCCGTGCCCCTGCACTACGGATGAATACGGATGATAATTTCGCTGCATCTACTTTCTTATCTTAGCAATAACGACAGGTACATTTTCAGATAATGCCCCAAACATTAAATGCTATACTCATCATGTGTAAAGTTTACATATATAAATCTACTCAAGTTGGCTGGCTACTGAACCAAATCTGAAGACAGAACTGTTGCGCAAAGGACATTGCCCAAATTTATATGAACTCCGGTTGCGTATCATATTATTTTGTATGATAACGAAAATTGGAGACATTAAAGGAGCGATATCATACTATTGAAGGAAATAACAATAATCCTTTTATTTTGTGGGATTTTTTATTACTTTACGTTATATTTTTCTATTTGGAGGTTAGTTTTGAAATACAGGAGAAACAAGTAGTTTAATATTTTAGCTTCAATAAAATAACGGAATCCGAAGACTCGACTGGATACGACTTTAAAATGTAGAGTTAACAACAAAAATATTAGTACAACAAACTACGTATTTACATGAACATTTATGGAACAAATAACAAAATGACGGAACAATTGCCGGTGAACGTCGCTTGTTTGACATTTTGAGGAGTTTTGGCGACAACCCGAGTGAAGAATCATTTAGTTTTATTTTAGTGTTTTATATTATTGTGATTTTTGATATGTAAAATTAGTGTTGTTTTGTTTATCAATTGTCGGAAATTGTGAACAATATTGAAACATTTGATTAAAGCTGTAACGTAGCTAAGTGACCGTATTTTTTCAAAAACTCTAAAGAAGTTTTGTCAAAACTCTCAAGAAGCGATAAAATAAGATACACTGGCTTTTTATTGTTAAATTGACGAATATATATATTAAAATGACGACATGGCGTAAAGGTCTTATATACCAGGCCATAAAATACATACAAAAATGACACTTGACTACGCTGTCTGTGTTACCGAGAATAATTCTATATTCCGCTCTTTCTATTCTTGAATTGATTATTAATACGAAATATTATTGTGAAATATCATAACAAACGATTTTTATTTTCAATTAGCTTAAGTATAAAAGTAATAGTTACATAAAAATGTGACCAATAGATATTTTATTATATTCTCGACTTCTGCTTTCACTCTGATTTGCAAAGACTAACTATGGGGAAACTCGTAAATTGTGGAAGCACTGATAAGAAGATAACGTGTTAGTAAAGAAAAATCAATTAGATATCTAATTAATTACAAAATATGAACACCACAATTGATTTCGATTGTATCAAGTAAGAGAAATTATAATAATATTTCATGATTTATGGATACATTTTCGTTGCCATACTCTTACATAAGCGGGATGAATTTGGGCAATGTCCTTTGGAAAGTCCTGTTTCTAGCAGACTAGACTCAGTAACGCTAAAGTTAATCCTATTCAACCAGTCACCACACCAGGCACCAGGCATTCATATAAGCTGAATTAATTGCTGGCGAGCCATATCAGGCAACTTATTGGCAGCACGTGCAATTAATTGGCATATCGAACCTTTATTGATTCAGTAAGGTGATCCGTTTTAATTACCACTATCGCTCATTTGCCATTGATTGGTTAAACACGCCTCACAATACTTGCGTACTAATTTCTAGTATAATCCGACTAATATGAAATATCACGCAAAGATATAAAAGTTTACGTCCTAGGTGCCTTTTGATTTTATGCGATATACAATTTTAATTAAATTCGCAATTAACGCTTAAGACTTAACTCAATATTGACAAGGTCTGCTAGCTAATAAATTTTATGTTTAACATGAAGTTTTTACCGTTCAACGTCACTGAATGAACTATAAAATGCTATAGAATGCTAATGCAAGGTAATCCTTGGTATCTAAAATATTACAAGACAGTCCACTACTTTATCAAAACCATTTGTGTAGTAAGTACCTGCAGACAGGTACTTGTAGTACATTTCATTAACAGAACTGATACATTCGTTGTGACGATTACACACTGTTAGTGTAGGGGGTAGCCCCGTTACTGACACAGACTACAACTTGAACTTGCCTCCTGCAATTCTGATAAATTCGTCATTTTCATTTCATTCAAATATATCATCATTATACACTGAGTTAAGGGTACGGTGATATGTACTAGAACTTTTTGCTCAAAGTTGTATAAATTTATACTCTTCTCGTGGTATCTTTGGCCTGACAAGTTTCTTTTTTTCTTAACAAAATACTGAATGCAATGACAGTTGTGATTTTTATTAAGAAGGAAGAGGCGAAGCTATACATAATTAGGCACAGATAATAATAGAATTACAGATTAAAACTTACTGTTTCTAACAAAAATACGTTTCTTCATAGAGTCCGCGCCCATTTGGTTAATATATAATCAATCAATATATAATTATCGACACTATCATAAAACAATAAGACATCTACAAAATGGCTACTTTAAAGGAAAGCTGTTTAATGTTCTGGACGCGCATATCTCTGCATATTATTTCCTAGATGATTTAATTAATAGTAACTTACAATTGACATACAAAAATATGCAGAGATTTACGAATCCAAAACTTTAAACTGTTCTCTTGTAAAGTAGCCATTTTGTAGGTGTGACATTGTACTACGACAGTGTCGGTATATTTGTTTACTTTTATTGAGAAGAACAATTCCATCGATTACAAAATTTAAATAATATTTGAAAAGATAAACCCGCAGGCTCACTACCTATGTGATGGTGATTCATAACATATGTCTGGCCTTGATACCATATATCCGTCGCCTTGCCGATTTTAAAAACAATTGGCTCAGTGCATAAAGCGTGAGAAAGTACACAAACAAATATACATATTGTATTAGTATAGATTTCGTCTACAATTCATGCCTCAACGATAACGATAAACCATATGCATATATATAAACATACAAAATACATATGACGATAGCGTCACCATCATCAGCTCGTGGAAGTTCACTGTTGGACATAATCCTCCTCCACAGTGGGGAGGCGTTTGCCGTAGTCTCCACGCTAGACAGGCGCTTTGGATGTAGCAGTAGAAGTATTTTGTGTCGGAGGATAAGGCTGCTGCTCGTTACTCTCCGCATCCCTCAGCTACGGGGCTTTCATTGCATCTACGGGAAAACGTGGAGTGACGCTATTATGCCAACATCAGACAACATATATGTACATGCACACATACTTAAGTATATTATGAAAATAAAAGTAAGAAAAGTCCAATGCTCACAACACAACCACAAGAGCCGACTTTAATATAGACGCTAAAGATCGAAGTATCCAAATATTTATGACTAAATAACTACAAAGAAGATACAAAGGGACAATTGTCTCGAACACGAGTTACTTGAAAACGGTACGTCGGACGTTCCTCATATAATTTTGTATCGTAAAAAGGGTAACAAATATAAAGGTTGGTTGTTAAGCATATGTCGCGCCGAGGAGTCTGCTATTAAGGCTAATTGACAGTTGGCACACGAGCTGTGTGTTCAACTGTATTTGTCACTCCCCTCACCTAATGACACCTTACGGGTCCCCGAGGAACTTTTAAAAAATAAACAAATGCAAACGAACCACGAACACGTTTGACACGCCGAACATAAAATTTACAAAGAATTTGCAACAAAAGCCTCGATACTAACCTTATATTGCAAATAATTACTACTGCGCAGACCACCAAGTTTGAATTCTGTTTTATGGTTACATTAGCTGAGACCCGCAACTGCGTTTGCGATTACTTTGTGATGTTTTATAGTCCATGTCCGTTCCATTATATCTACCTTACTGAGATGTGGTTAAACAATCCGCGCAGTGGTTGAGGCATAAGAGATAACAAACAGACAGACTTTTTGAACGAACATTCGCTTTTATTATATTAGTGTGGATATGTATGTACATTTTTTGATATATTATTGAAATTAAACGATGTTTACTAAAGTCTATCTTAAACTGTTTTTATATTAATAATTCCCATGTCTCAAGAAAGTTTTCAGCAAATACACTTTTTAAACGAACTTTTGCTTCTATTCTATTAATGTGGATGATATGATTAATTATTTTAATGTGGATTCTCCGTTTCAATATGTCATACTTAACACAAAACTTGATATTGATAAGTTTATAATAGTATACTTATAATACACCTTAAGCTGAGCTGACGCCTTAAAAATGATAAAACTGCAATTAAAGGTACGTTTTCTAAACTGTCACTTGAGCAGTCGCTAATTGATGCAATAACTTTATCGCTCATTTGATATTGATAAGGCGCGCGTCCGTCCCCGCGGCGCGGCGCTCCGCCAAACAAACTTATCAATAATCACGAAGTCGCTACCAGCCCGAGGCGGGCGGCCGGTGGCGGCGCAGCGGACTCATAATACAGACATGATACCGCCGGCGGCGTGCTCTCGAGGGTGACGAATCGCTCGTACGATTAACTCTTAAACGACAAATAGAGGAACTCCCTTCCCGCAGCCCCTTCCCGTTAGGGATACTGATCCACGACGACTTCCGCTAATTATACGGGGGGAGCGGTGCCGCAACATCGCCGTCCCCCTCGCACCCCGCGAGCCGATGCACATCTCCGCAAAAACTCACTGAAAACCAAAATTTTCCCTTCTCCCGACGGGCGGTCATATTTCTTCCCTCTCGCTCCCATTAAACACGCCGTAAACGCTTTCCTTTTTTCACGCCCTCGCTCTAATAGAAAGGCAAATTACGAGCTTACGGGCGCGGACGGGTGGCGATGTTTGAAACCGCCGCGGCCGCGTGCTACGTCCCTCTCACGCATGCCACTAAACCCTATGTCAGTACTGCTCGGAAAAACAGGGGTCGTGTACGTGAACTCTCGTGTCGTATGTTTATACCTACTAGTGTCTATCATTCTGAACGAGACATGTATAACGCCTTCAAGTAAATAATATTTCTATTTTTGCATCAACAGCCCCCGCTAAAAGATTACATCGACGTATGACACGTAAATATTTTGATAAGTGGGTGACAAACAAATGGCCTACAAGATGACACATACTTACAAGGTAGCGATAATGTTAACGGCCCAATTAAAATACCAGTTAATATACTAGTATCAAATAATTAAAAATTCCTGTATTTATGTGTGTGGCGCCGACATAATAATACGGACCCCTGATCTTCAGATCAGAAGAGGTCAATGCCACGATAGCTAATAATATACTGATACTAAATACCCCCGACTAGGTGGATCGATGGCCTGGTGAAGGCCGCGGGCAATTGGTGGATGCAGGCGGCTCATAGCCACTCGATGTGGCGATTATTAGAGGAGGTGTGTCTGTCTGTGTCCAGCAGTGGATGTCGGCGGGCTGATATGATGATGATGATGAATGCCTAAATAATAATTCTTCTGTTCTCGTGATTTCTACGGTAACCACCTGAAGGGCACACGGCCAGGCTTAACACGATATACTACGATGTTCTACGACTACAACATGTACTACGACGTTCAAGTTGCTGGCTAAGGGTTGGAGATCCCGTCTTTAAGAAGAGATCCTCTGTACAGAATACACTAACGAATAATAATTTTGATGATTATACCATACCCTGCTCTTCATCCAAAGATTTATTTATTTATTTATTGGTACGCACAACAGATCACAGTCAAAATTATCATTCCAAATTCTTAAATTATAAGATTCTAGATTATTAACCACAAAGGTGCACACACATAGAAACAAGCTTAAACAATTGGTTTATTAGAATACTACGCATTCAACGCATATAAACGGCATCACTACCTACTGTACAGGGGACAGTGAGCGACACCGTCCCCTAAAGAGTGATGATAGAGCTCATTAGTAATGGGCACCATATTAAGCATTTTACAACATAAAATAAATTTACAACATAGAATTATCTGGCTGCTTCGCCACTCGTATAAAATAATATTTTACACTAATAAAATAGTAAATATTACCAGTAAGGGATCGCTTTTACCGATAATACCGTCCACTGAATACTTTTATATATATTTTTTTGACTAGATGTTACCCGCGGCTTCACCCGCGTGCACTTCTTTTCAATTCAGAAATGAATTCCGTGTGTGGCGCTTGAAAAGTATCGTTCAAATAACTGGCTCATAATTTAAATTATTTTCAACCGTAAGCATTCCCGATATGAAAACTAGCCTATAATATTCTCTAAGACGCCTCTTATATACCAATAAAAGAGTATTCCAATCAGTTCAGCTATTTTGGGGATTAGCCCAGACGAAAAAATAGACAGACAGTTTTAAAAACGCCTTTTTGGGATTTGGCTATGTGCAAATAACCACATAAAATCGCTTTATTTCGAAATCGCAGACGGATACCTCAATTATATTTATTTGTAATGTAAGGTATGTGCTATCAAAGTGTTATCTATGTATATGTAACCTCCTCAGGTAGGTATGTTCTGTAAAATCGAGTGAGGCGACTTGGCCATGTTAATCCACGGACGGGGAAAGGTCGGTAGGAAATGCCTTAATATGACTATCCTCAGCGCATATCCTCGGAGCAGCTCTAAAAAACGCTGGTTAAATGTCGTGGCCCTAGATATAGAAGTTAATGGGCTCTCTATTGAAGATATTGAAAATCAGACAAAGCTAAATTCGAACAGCATATAGAAAAAAATTTCAACGGAATATGGAGGACATA
>WUAW01020615.1:70025-101171 GCA_017165845.1 Thaumetopoea pityocampa
TATATATATATATATATATATATATATATATATATATATATATAATGGGATTGATGCCTATTATCGAGGTTCTAATTTCAAAGAAACACAAAAACAAAGATTTTAACAATAAATGAATGATAAGGAAGTGTAACCCAATTTTCAAAAAAATATTCATTATATAGATCTGACTCAGTTACAGTTTTGTTATAGTATACATCTCTGTGTATGCCTATATATTATAAAGAAAAAAAATAACATCTTTTATATCGGAATTCAGTACAAAACATTAGGTCAAAACATTTGAGATAAATAATAAACCAAAGACGAACGGTTGCCCAAGCGCACAGTGGTTGACGGTCCGCGACGCGGCGCGAATCGAGACGTGTGTGGGCGCAAACCCATTGTGCGCACATCTCATTTTCTCGTATTCAACTCAGTATACCCAGTAGCTAATACCTTCAACATTAATCATTGTGATATCGAAATATGTTTATTATATCTGCTTTTAAGACCGTTATTGTGCTACAATGACCTTTGGTACGTATTTATAACAACACGCAAATAATAAGGAACGTAGCTTAATAACAAAGTGTAAGGAGGGAACTTTAATAATATGAAATATAATTAATAAAAAGAATGATTAATTTTATAAATAATAATGTTAAAATAATTCTTCATATATCGTACAAACCAATTATTGTTCGCTTGTTATTTAGTTCGTATGACGTATACGTATATAATTGCGTTTTATTATAGTTAGCGATGCGGTCTGAACTATATAACAAGGGATCGGCGCGTGCGCACCTACGGGTACATGACACACAATACAGGAGTACATCGTCCTCGTCACTTACCGACCGGGTTCTAACTACACATTACTATAATGAAAACCTTACGCGCACGAGGATAATATTGTTTTCGGTAGATGATTCTAAATTGCTAGGCAGGTACAATTTAAATTGGATCACAAGTCATCCATTATAACCTTTAGTTTCTGACATGGCTGTTAAATTGTATAGGTAAGAGAAAAATATAACTATTATCGTGTCACGCTATAACGCTAAAATTATGAACTGCGGTGTTTAATATATCATTATAAAACACACGTTTAATGAAACATTTAAATGTTCTTTTTAATTTAAATTAGTGAATATTTAGTTACAGAAACACATATATTAATCCCTGGAGATTTAGACACAGGTGTACATTATGTACGTTGTGGTACATTCATATTTCACCGAGATGTTTCCAATCTCATTTTTGTATTTTATAAAAAGCTTTCGATTAAAATTTTATTCAAATAAAAAAGCAACTTGTAGAATTCAACGCAAATATTAAACTCACTGATTTAGGAAGACTATAGCTAGGAATCGCGCGTGGGTAAACTAGTATGGAATTCATTGTTAGGTAGATTCGTACCGTTTCCAATTGATGATATGATCGGAAGAGCATCGTGCATCTATCGTTGGGGAGTTCATCAAAAGTAGCGGTGGTAATGGCAACGATACTTCACATCCACTAAAAGAGACGATAGCCCAGGAAGTTGCTGGTGTTCCATCCGAGATGACCCATAAGATAATGAAAAATGGAAGAGACAAATTAATACATCAATATTAAAAATCGACATTTGCATGATGTTTTTTAACACTTTCGCTTTCACCTCCATAGCGTATTCGGAGAGATGGAGAGATGAATTTCATCTTGTGTGCCGGCCCCGTAGATGGCATTACTCGAGAATATAGTGTTCGGTTTTAAAATGGCCAAACATATTTTTTACTATATGTTCGTTTAACTGCATACATATACATACATGCATTTATGTAAAAAGTCAAAATGGCACACAGCGCTCGACAATGCCAAATCTGGTGGCAGTAAAATCGTCAAAAAGTCAGTAACTTATAACTGTAGTATATGTATAAAATAAAAACGTATCCCAACAATGTACAAAAGTGTGCATCTTGCTCGGTTTAGATTATATTATCTTCCTTAATCGAGGAGTTCTTTATGCCGTACCTGTATGTTACATCAAATGAAGATTACGTGTAATTTATATTATCTATAATTTGGTCCCCAAACATATTTTTTTAAAGACAACTCCCGCATTATGCTTAATTCCAGTGTCGCGGGAACTTTATAAACATTCAAATAACGGAAACACAGAACACCCAGACTCAGAACAACAATTTGTGGATTGCACAAAGATGTTGTTCCGGTGTGGGGAACGACCCCACAACACTCGACAGCGCAGTGGACGCTTAAACCACTGCGCCATCTGTGCAGTCATACATTACATATGTATACATTACATGTACGTTACTTAAGTTTTCTTATAAATTAGAACTTTATGTTGTTTTTAAAATATTATAAAGTTTAGTATTATCAGACCAGTTCTCCTACATTATTGCGAGTGCTGGCCGTCCTCTGAGAAGCTCCGCGTCACGAAGATGAAGATGCTGAGATGGATGAGTGGCGTCACAAGTTCTGACCGCGTGCGTAACACGTATATCTGAGGCAGTCTCGAAGTACGTGACGTGGCAGATATGCTCCAGGAGAGTCGTCTGAGATAGTTCGGTCACGTAATGCACCAAAGACTACTCGGTAGGAGATTCCTCGATATGGCTCGATCGAGCACGATCTTGGGACCATCCTAAGAAGCGCTGGCTGGATGTTGTTACCAGGGCATGGAAGCCAATGGACTTACGATTGAGGATGTCAAAGACCGAGCAAAATGGAGGTAACTTACTAGGAAGGCGGACCTTGACATCGAAGCCGGGATTAATAACTCCAAGAAGAAGAAGAAGAAAAAATAATAATAATTTATTATTATTACATTTTATATACTATGATTAATGTGCATATTTATTTTTAATTCCAAATGATGTTCACTCACGCAAATGTACACGTTGAACTCTTTCCTTGGCCGATGAGCAAGTGTTCCAGTGTGGACCGAAAGGTGCTTAGCGCATGTGCAAAATAACACGTAGCTACCAAAATTTCAATTTAATTTAATGTCTGAGTTTCCCCTCTCGCGAGGCTGCCCTTCGCTCGATTTATTATAACCGATTACAGAACAAGCTAAGTAGAAGGTGGGCTCGCTTCGATTTTATTTAACGACGCCGGTGCCCTTTATACTTTAAAATATCATAACAATAACCCATAATATTTTTTATTCCATTGAGTTCAGAATTAAGGCATATTTAATGGTATTTATGTTTGAGTGAAATGCATGAGTCAAAACCTAAACCTACTAAATTAATTATCTGAAACTGAAATATATATTATTTGTGCAATAAGCAAATGATTAACGTAAATTAGCTACAGAGTGAAAAATGCTAGAAAAGAGTAGATACCACCACTTTTAAAATTTATGACACTAATATCCGAAAACTAAATAGCTCAAATGTTTGCGAGTCTGACTATAGATTGGAAAAACAGTTGCTTGAGTGAAAACCTCGGAACGGTCTTTGAAAAGTAGATGAACAATCTATGAGACCAATCATTTGGTTCAGGTTGTTGGATGGTCAGATATAGAAAGTACAAGACTACACAAAATGCAGCACGAGTTATAAAAGGAAAAAGAAAGAAAAGTAATATTATATTTATCCAAATTAATAACATATGATTATTATCCAAATTATTAAGATATGTTATTCAATATGGTTAATGTTTAACATTTAGCAGAATATATACTCAGACTCAATTAATCAATAATAGCTGAATTACTATATTATATAATATAAGTTTATATATTGTACATACTGTAGTAATGATATATGTAAGTTTATGCAATAAAATATCGAATCAGATTCTCAGCAGTCCAACAAATCACTAAAGCAAACTGAATAACTAAACCGTCCTCTTTATATTCACTTGTTCTTATTCTCACAAAAAGAATTTTTAGAAAATTTAGTTGAGTGCATAAGTTCCTACGTCGAAAGATTTGTGCTTCTGAATTTTAAAACGTAGAAGTAACATATAAAATTATAACTATGGATATTTTAATAAAAACTATAGTTTTAAAATATACAAAAGCATTATGAAATAAATCCATTAAATCTCCGAGACACAATGGATCTCAGAAATGAATCTATCCGTCCAGATCAGCATAGAGCGTGGTAACTTGCCCAGATTAATACTTTCACTCTCGGTCACGTGAGGATGTCTTGACAGTTTTTGTCTTGCCGTAGAAATGGGTTTTCCTGGAACCTTATTTACTTATTATAACCAATTTTCCCGCGCTAAGGCGTGACTAGCTACTGAGACAATTATCCACACCACATGCAAACGCGTGTTTGGTTCCTCATCACGCGCTGACGCGTGATGCGCAACGAAAAGGGAAATCTATCAGTAAAATAATAGCCATAATCATACATAATCAAATTGTATTTCGAAGTCCAATTAAACAAATTGTTGACATGCGAATCGTAGTGACGTAAAGTGACGACAAACGGTACTACCACGTGTGCCTACCGCACAGTCACACACCGTGCGTAGTAGGTGTGTAAAAATCTACCGTTTTTATGTGTAAATGTAATAATTTTCCTTGAACAGCTCGATTCACACGTAATAATTAATAAAATTTAAAAAAGAAATAGCACCAAGGAAAAATGGCATAATAAAAAATGTTTGCTATCATTTAATGGTGTTAATGTTATTATGAGCCGAATCAGCCCACCGCATAACGTATAAGTTCACTTGACTCTCTTTTATGCTACCCACACGCTAGCACCTGTTACAACGCCCTCTACCGGCAAAAAAACTTAATGATACTCATGATCAGCAGTAATCATTGACCGCAATAACTGTCAAAACGCTACTAAATATTGTTTGTTAAATGGTATGAGTTTTATATTTTTTACGGCGCTCCACACCTTGGGAGCACAAAGAACGTTCTGGATAAAAGGTGTGACAGGTGCTAAAGGTTAACCTGCGTTAATATGATTAGTTATGTTTCCTCTTCAACGTTCATGCAAATAATCCTTCAACGTTTAACGATTATTATTTTCGTTAGAATTCTAAATATAAAACAATGTGACAACTGATTGGAACAGTGGCAGTGACCCTGTTTTATGTGCCAATGTGTCCCGGGTTCAAATCCGGTGGAGACAAACTTTGTGTGATGATCACCAATGTTTCTATCCGAGTCATGAATGTAATTATATAGAAATATATTCGATTAGTATTTATCCATATAACTAGGTATATCTTCGACTAATATCTAAGATACAGGAAACTCTAGTTTGGGACTAGACTAATGTGTGTGTGTCCAGAATATTTTTAAATTTATTACTAGCTTTTGCCCGCAGCTCCGCCCGTGTGAATGTCGATTTTCTGCTACATGGGGAATCCCGATACAATCATAGATTTATATAAAAAACCTTAGAACCACTTTTACTTGACCTCTCGTACCTTAGCGGCGGCCACTAAAACAGGGATCAAGCTGTATCTTCAATTCTACTGGACCGATTTTGATGAAATATACCCTATTATTTAAGTCGGAATAGTAAAAACATGTCGCAGTATTTAAGTCGGAATAGTACCTTTAAGACTGAAATGGTTTAACCAAAATCTACCCGCTGGTTTTTGCGTGAAGCCCGAACAAACAAACAAACATCGACTGATTTGGTTTCAGAACCTCTTAATTAGTCGATCTGAGTAGTTTGTTTTTAAATATCTTTGATTTTTGGAAATTTGACATTTAACCATTTTTATAACAGTAATAAAATATATAGATTAAATACATACATACGTACACACACTCACGCCCTTTTCCCTGGCTCTCCCGCGTTTCAGGCGGGTATACTGACCACTATACTACCGACGAATTGGGGTAGGCAGAGACCACTTCTTTCCACTTGCTACTAGCAAGATGGATAGCCGTAGCCCACATATATATATATATATATATACATATAGATTAAATTTATCACAAAATATTGAAAAGCTGTTTGATACAATGAAAAACGGTATATGCTCGTGTATTTTATACACATTTTTAGAAGGGATGAGTGACGAAACGAACACATCGAGCACATTTGACTGGAAGTGTCGGAAAAAGGCGCCCAGGAAAAACCTATTTTGATCAAATCAAAAACTTAAAAAGGTTCATAGCACCTTTAATTGACTAAAAGATATGATATGATATATGAATGTGTATGACGCGAGAAAGATGTGTCAGATTCGTAGTATGCGGCGAAGTGTGGCCTCTCCTTACCTCTATGGGATACCGACGTGAGTGTATGTATGTACATTTTTAATTTCATGGTAAATCATACTCAGCTGATGTGAAGCCAACACTGTAATATTGTATGGATGGTTTGATGATGTACGGGCTGGGAGCTGACCGCAAGTCAATCTTACAATAATGTTGTTAACTTATAAAGAGTCACATAAAAAAGCCATGTTATGGCTTAACATTCAAATATTTTGGACAAACATATTGTCAAGACCGGACCACGCACATAAATCGTCCAGCAGTTAGTTTCCACTAACAAAGTCCACTGGGCAGTAAAGTGGCCGCTTGTAAATCAAAACGACGAATCGAAAAAATGTAAAAAGAAATAAATAAATCGAGCATTCGGACATTTCTCGTGAGCCGTACAACACTAGTGACGTGCAAACGATCTGAGACACTGTCGATAAAATATTGCTCATTTTGAGTATCTTCATGCAATAAGCGAACATTATTTTTGTCTTTTATAACAATCATTGGCCTATTGAAGTCTACTGTCGGACACAGAGCTCGTTCATATAATTCGTGAATTGTTGAGTTTATGGCTAATCCCTCCAGGAAATCACAGTACTCATGTTTTCATCGAATTGCAAGACAATGTTGTTGCGATTGATCAGCAGCGTTAAAACAGGCTGAAGGACAATAGCATAATATAGTGACCTTCGGCTCATTCTCACGACACCAACAGAGCAAAATAGAGTAATGACATTATATGCCGTCGCCACCTATCCTTTATAGTACGAATAATATTTTATAATTGGAACATATCAATAAATATAAATTTATGAGAAAGTACATCACCTACCTTTTATTTATTTAATATTATCCACATATTTTATTCCTAATATTTATAAGCTTGTACAAGTTATATTAGAATTGGGAAAATATCGATAATAAAATAAGATATTTGGTGGTCTCGACCGATGCGGAGCGAAGTGGAGAGAAACGGATTGTGCATCACAATAAAAAAAGATAAAGCGTATTACGGGATGTCCGGAGATAAGGGACTACTTTATGTTTTCATATTAAGTTTGACATAAAAATGAGCGCAGAAACACATTTTACTGCTATTGGTTCCCTCTTGTTAGTTAAACAATCGTTCGTTCTTTCCACTTCTTTTTTCCTCTATCCTATTATTATAAATCCACATTTTACACTCCTGTGTATTTTAAAATAATATCACATATTCAAAACAGTGCTCATTTAAATTTTAAAACTTCGTTTAAAAGCCATCGATACCAAAAATATTATTTAAATTATTAGTATGATTTTGACACCAATTTTGTTTAAAAGCCTACAGATTACTTCGAAAGAAATTAATAGAGAAAACATTGTTATGCAATTTAAAAACATCAATCGCCCTCCCCTTGTAAAATTTGTCCACGGTATCCCCGTTTGAATTGGGCGGCATGATTTATCTGTCGTCTAGCATTACGAGGAGTTGATACTTTATAATTTAATTTTTAATATTTTATATGTATAGTGATTGCTTATTCATATTGTTTTGACCTCTAGATAGCCTAAGGTTGGCTTAACAAACCTTATAGAGAGGCTCTAATTTGACTGGCTGATGACGTAACTTGCAAAAAACATGCGGTCGCGAGAATTATTAACTAAAATGACAAACATCGCATGTGCGTTACTGGCTTTTGAATGACTTTTTCGTAAATTTATTGTATTGTCTGTCAACGGATCACTTGTTTTATATTTGAAATAAACAATTTAGTTTAAAACACTACATGATCATATGGCTGTTGTATTAAAATATAATATAAATATATGTATGTACATATATGTGTATATGGACATATGTATATTTATGTAAATATATTTATACACATATTTTAATTATGCCATAAGAGAGTTATTGTCCAAGTTGCCGTTCAGTTTTATGCGTATCTAACATTACCTCTGCCTCACAAATATGTAAACCGGTAGACAGTGGCATCAGGAATTAAATCTGCTGGCACCTGTGACTGTGTGAAGGTAAATTAATAAATAACTTATAGCAATTTTATAGCATTAGCATTTCCTTATAAATGTGCTAGTATTCAAGGTATAAGACATAATTTAAAAGCAAAATATAATGCTAAGGGTGTTCCGGTGCATTATCAGGAAACTAAGCGGTCAAGTATCAAAACCGTTTTGTTGCATGTTATGTAGGTAGCAAGTGTAACAACGATATCTATCCCTGGAGATTGAAACACTCTCCGGGCCACCGTCGGCTATAGTGATTTAGACTAACTGCACTTGTTGCGATTTAACGACACGATGGCACCCCCAATACAGATAACGTTATGATAGCCAACTGATAGAGAGGATTATACTAATTCTGCGCACACGTTGCGATGCGTTGCAGTCTGTTGTTCCGAAATTAAATTATAAATATGGTTTTCTTTCAAAAAGATAATTAGTTTATTTTTATATAACGACTATCATTATTTAATCATATCATATTTTTTCTGATTCACATAGTCTACGAGTCTGTTACACAGGTCTGTTAAAACGCACATCTAAATCGATTTAGATGTACAAAAAATAAATGTACATACCCTGAAAACATTATATTACTTTAGGCAATAAAATTCATTTAAATTAACACTCACTGACTGGACAATAAAATTCTAACACTCACTAAGCAGCAGGAGTAAGAAACTCCTATAACGTATGTGTCACTAAGAAATGATTTCTAAAAATTCACCTGTATTCATAGAGCGGGTTGCCCAAAATTGAACATTTGAAAAAAGTTGGATAGTCTTTGAGAAGTTGCTGATGAGACTATGGGAAATTTCATTGGGCATACGGCTAGTTGTATATAAATATTGAATTTTGGCACAATACTGTCCCAGTGCCATTAAAGATCAGGCCACATTAGAGCGAGGCATGTAGAGCGAGGCATAAAGCGTCAAAACACTATTTTAATCATTTTACATGGTACACATCGCACTAGAGCGGTATTTGACGTCAATATATTATCCAAACTTTATAAACTCATGTTTTACGTGCACTCCAAAATACTGAGAATAGTACTGCAGACCCTTGGATCCGAACACATTAAATCGCAACACATACATTTCAGCCTGTTTACAGCTCCTACTGTTATAATGCGGTTAAGTACCTATGAGAAGTATTTAATCAAATCGTGGCGCCGCACATTAATTTCATCACTTCATCTCTTTCCGTGAATACCGTGAAAATAAACTGAGGTGTATATAAATTAATAGCTTTCCCATACATATTTCAGTTGACACATGAATATTGCGCGCGCGCCTCTTCCGAGCGCTATGCGCCAGACACCTTATTGTCTCCCGACGCCGAGGGCGCGAGGCCCCATACGAATGCCAATTTTCCGCTCGCCGCCGCCGACTACGCAATTATTTAGATAAACCTCTCGGCGTGACTATAAAAACATCTTCCCCTCTCCCTCGCAACAGGGTTTGTTGTCTTTGGGGCTTTGTGAATTTATAGCCCGGCATTACGCCGACGGTTAGGAAAAAATGTACTTTTAATTTATCTCGTTAAAGGGTTGAAGGACTGCCGGGTTCGCGAAGTAATTATTCCGGAATTGGCCACTTTAGCTGATGAATCCATTCCGTTGAACCCTTTATGGGGGGGTGATTGTGCAGTGAATTAATTCGTTTCTGACTCCGATCTCAACGGAGTGAAAGATTACATTATGTTGATGAGCAAGGGATTCTTTTGAGACATTTTCCTTTATCTTTGATTTGAACACATTATTTAAAAACTTAAGAAATCAAGCTATAAAATTAAAATCGCGAAAATATTCTTTCAGAAAAGGTCTTATGTCTCGTAAATAATGGCTGTCTTCTAATTTTAAATACGTGTATAAAATTATCATTATCTATGGAAACGAATGCAGTGACTGTTATACTAACTAGAACTTCGCGCCACGAAGAGAAATAATGACACAGGATGAGGGATGGATGATGAGATTAATGGGTGCCTTATCCTTAATACTCTAAACAGATATTNGTCTTATGTCTCGTAAATAATGGCTGTCTTCTAATTTTAAATACGTGTATAAAATTATCATTATCTATGGAGACGAATGCAGTGACTGTTATACTAACTAGAACTTCGCGCCACGAAGAGAAATAATGACACAGGATGAGGGATGGATGATGAGATTAATGGGTGCCTTATCCTTAATACTCTAAACAGGTATTAAGTACCTTATTAATTAAAGAATAGTTTGTTAGACTTTATGTGTACACAGCGTGCATTGAAAAGAAACAATAATCTCAATATACATTTATGAATGTCAGATGTTCAGAACTTTACGTTTCCGAACAACATTAGCGTGACATGATTTGTATAAAAAACATATACAGTTGGCTACTCAGACATTTAAAATCGGTACACAAATTTTACTGATTTTTTTTTAAATAGTGAAAAGTACACGTTAAATACGATCCACATAAATAAACCGTTGGACGTAGACACAGTTTCCTTAGGTACTGAGCAGACAAAAAGCCTGCATGCAACTATGTTAAATTAATTTAGATACAAAGTGTATAATTCTACGAATGCCTTATTTTTGACAAATTCTAGTAACAATACAAATATCGTAATGACATAGAACTAAAATTGGTATACAAATATTACTGAATTTTTTTTTGAAATATTGTGTAAATGTTATCTGCTAAAATTAATTGTGTCACGTACAGGGTCAATAAAATCCACATCAAATTTACAGACGGACATAGATACAAAGTTTCCGTAGCAGACAAAAAGCCTGCACGCATCTATGTTAGATTGATTCGGGTACAAAATTTCTAATTCTACAAATGCTTAATTTTTGACAAATTCTACTAACAGTAAAATCTTGAAATGTAATCCACTGTACAAATTCTATATATTGTATCTATCTTCCAAGAGTTACCATAATAATAACGCTCACCTCCCACTTTTGGTGATAATCATCTCGGTGCCGAGATCGTGGAACTTGTCCCACAGTTCCTTCGTCTCCAGCTGGCAGTCCACTGAGAGCAGCTCCTCGCAGTTGCACGACGCGGCGGGGGGCGGCGGCCTCGCCGGCGATGGCGTGTCGCGCTCGCCTAGCTCTGCGGACACGTGCTCTTTAAATAGAGGTTTCTAGATCTTTTATGTTATTAAAGCAACTCTATTCCAATTCATAAATCTTTATAAAACGTAATCGAAACCTTCCATCACTTCCAATAAAAGAATTCGATATATGTTTGTACATATATTATATTATTATAATTTTTTTTAAAGACAACTCGCGCATTAGTATTAATTCCTGTGTCGCGGGGACTTTACAAACATTCAAATAACGGAAACACAGAACACCCAGACTCAGAACAACAATTTGTGGATTACACAAAGTTGTTGTCCCGTGTGGGGATCGAACCCACAATACTCAACAGCGCAGTGGACGCTTAAACCACTGCGCCATCCGTGTAGTCTCATATAATCATAATATTATTACTGTGCAAAAATTTATACTGTTTTATTAAATTTCAGGAGTATAGGTATATGTTTTAACACCTGCTTTTTTCGTCAGTTCTTGTATCTAAGAGGCAAATTTTCAATTAACTTTAGTTTTATTATACTAACTTTTGCCCGCGGCTCGACTCGCGTGAACGTCGGTTTTTCGCTACATGGGAAATCCCGACACATGCATAAATTTATATAAAAAGCCACTTAGAACCACTTTAGAAACACTTACTTGATCTCTCATACCTTAACAGCGGCTACTAAAACAAGGATCAAGCTAAACCTTCATTACGACTAACTAAAGGCATCTAAACCAAATCCTTCGATGTTTGTTTATTTGTTCGAGCTTCGCGCAAAAAACCAGTTAGTAGATTTTGATTAAACTATTACAACGTAAAGGTACTATTCCGACTTAAATACTGCGGCATGTTTCACCGAAATCGGTCCAGCTGAATTGAAGATACAGCTTGATCCCTGTTTTAGAAGCCAACGTTAAGGTACGAAAGCTCAAGTAAAAGTGGTTATAAGGCCTTTTTGTATCGAAATCTGTGATTCTTTCGGGATCTATGATTGTTTCGCGATTTCCCATGTAGCGGAAAACCGACATTCACGCCGGCGGAGCCGCGGGTAAAAGCTAGTTAATAATGATATTATAATTATTCTTTACATTTCACACACATTGACCTATATGGGACCATAGTAGGATTCCTAAGATTCGAACTCGGCACTCGTCCTCGCAGAAAGCAGGGTCACTGACACTGTGCCAATCAGCCGCCATTTAATTCTTAGTTACACAACAGCTTACATTACATTCGATTCTCGGAAGACCGTTCCAATACATTTCATTTCTTTATTATACAATATAATGTTTATGACGATTCTTTCATTATTGAACAATGTTGAATCGTTTATAATGACGTTCTCGTCTAGTCAGATCTCGTTGCCTCGTGTATAACACTACTCCACAATAGGGTGACTAGAGTGCATGATACAAAATGCGGGACATGGGCGATTTGATGGTGATTATTAATCGTGATCTAATGTCAGATAGTCGTAGTTTCAGTTTTTGCACATAACAACGTTTGCTACTAGGATTTTTTGATAGCAATGCAAATTAAATAACAATAAAACTAAAGCAATATGTACGAAAATGTCCATATTATATGTATTAAAATAATCTAGAACACAGGTAACTGCTTAGATCTCTACTAAATCATTCAATCTTTTTAATAATCGTGTTGGGAGACTTAATTCCTTTTGTTTTTCATTTCGTTTAACCTTACAGACTTCGTGATCCATACAAATAAAAGTAAAAGTTGGATTGTCCCACACTATACTAAATTGGTGGTAACACTACCTTATAGTTTTCTACACGCACTAAATCACACAAGAACAGTGTAGTGTGAGAAACGAATTGTGTTTTTACGAGAAAGCTTGATTATTATGTTAATAAAAGTTGTCTAATCACGACTACAATTTACTTTTTCTGTTGATGCAATGGCAGGAAGTTAAAGAATAAATTGCCTTGAATTCACGCTTTAAGTACCCGGCCGATTACCAGATGCATGCAGGTTGGGTCGCAAACCATGAATTGATCGTAAAATGTTGGGTGTGTGGAGATTAGATACGATTATGTTCCCACATTTGGCCGACTAAATGACTTGCCGTAGCTGAAGGACATATCAAGAATAAATACGGCTGGTTAGAAATTTAAAGCATATTTCGTAGTGTTGATATCGCGGCAGGATTCGTATCTAGTACCGTGATGTACTAAAGGGACAATTACAGATCGAGTACACTCGATCGTTCCACTAGTACATATGTCCTTGATGAAATCAATTGTTTCAAAACTGTGCCAATTCATCATTCTAGAGATATTCATGTATATACAAATTGTACCTCTACCAAAATTAAGTCATTGTATTTAAATAGATTACCGTAATACGGTGCTATATTACAAACTTGAAATATGTATGTAATATACAGTTGTATACGGACGGTGCTTGATACGATGATACACTTTTTTGGAAAGCTGTTTGATGTTCAATATTGGGGTTACTAGTTGTGACAGAGCGATGACCTATCGTGAAGATGTTATGTTGGTATTTCACCAGTCAGGTATAGGTGACGATGTGATAGTATCAGAAAAGAGAAGACCTTCTGGCCACATGGCTATGTTTGACAGGGTCCGTAACCGCCCCCATTGGTTCATGTCGTGACGTTGTTTGTATATACGCTAAGTTGTTTTTAATTTTTCTCACCGTGATTCAGTTTTATATAACAATGTCGTCATTCAAAACTTGCGCCATCTGTTGAGGATGTGTAGTACTAAGAAGCGAAGTGAGTCGCTATAAGTATGTACTTATGTAATATATAAGTTAGCTAAACAACTAATGACATAAAATACCATGTTATCCTCTTCACCCGAAGGTTGCTTAGCATCATTAGTGATAAGTGAGTTTTTACATACACTCACTCACGCCGATATCCCATAAGGGTAGGCAGAGACCATAGTACATACTACATACTTAGATATAGTCACGCCTCTTTCCAATTGGGGTAGGCATAGACCACTTCTTTCCACCTGCTACGACCATTTACTGTAGCAAAGTGGCTATCCGCAGTCCACATTTCGCCCCCGCGGGCAACAAGACGTGTCGGGTGGCGAACCACGACGCCGCCATTTTATAAGGTTCAAAAGTGTTAATGATCCTCATTGCATTCCCACGGCTTAAGGGAGAAGAAAGGAAAGCGGATGAGGTAGGAAAGGTGTATTGAACAAGGAATATGGAATTTAGGAAAAGGAGTATAGGGTATAGGATACTACTATCTCGGAAGGAGTAAGAAGAGACAGTAGTAGCTCGGGGGACCGGGGTCGCTTACCCGTGTACTTAAGTCTATTTGCCGGACAGGCTAAAAGACTTAAGTATTCCCTGAGTTTTTATATGTCTATATTTTCGCTTTACCTCTGTTTTAATATGTTAATAAAGTATTATCAAACTATTTTGGGAATTACATTATTACTATACATAAAATTATATTATTACAAAAAAAACTGATCTTGAATTTAACCCATAATGTGTAGTTAGTTTTTGCAAGAACTGTTAGTTGAATAATATCTGTCTTTGTTTTATTTCTTTACAAGTTGTTAAAACATACATAGTAAGCTAACCTGAGGAGGGTGCAGGCGAGGGCGCCGCGTGATCGGACGCGTCCCTCTCGCCGTCCGAGCACTGCTCCACGTCCACCTCCACGTCCTCGTCGGGCGCCGGCGAGCGACAGCTCGACGCCGGCGAACTGAGCGACGCCGGCGAACTCTGCCGCGACACAGAGCCTACAATTAATAATAAAGTTACACTTTATAACTTCCTATGACCTTCAAACGTTGTATAAATTTGGTAAGTTGTGAGAACTCAGACACACCGTGGACTGTATGGCGACTTCCGCTTACTTCTGTGAGTATACCGTACTTTACAATCCTATGCTTATACACTGCGGTAGCAAAGACAATGCGGCTGATCCTACATATTTCCATACGTTCTGTGTTCCACGCGTCTCACAGGACGATAAGTAGCGTCATGTCACTGTGTTTAAAGCTTGAATGTGGTGAATAAAATTGTAAAATATTCATAGTACAATTAAAAAACAACATGTAAATGTAGTAGATTGCTAAGAGAGAAAAGTGACCAATTTCACATGAGATATTTTGCCAGTAGATAAAGGGCAAAATTATAATTTCCTGCTAAGTTTAACACTCTGTTTTTCATTTCGAATGTGAAGAAAGTCTCCGCAGGCTTATTGCCATACAAAATAATGGTCACTTTGCAATGTTACTAACAGTTTTATTCTCATTAGAATATATTATTCAATATATTTTTCAATATTATTCATGATTATTGACGAATACACAAAACAACCAAATTTACATATCAAAAATCACAATAATGTTACACCCACACTACAGTGATATGGCAATAATTATCGCCATAATTAAAACAACACCTAGATGTAGCCATGATTTATTGCCATAATTTTATACTTCCATTCAATATGGCATATAACTATAGGTAATAGCTTCGGTGGCGGTCTTTTTTCGCATATCAAGGAAGATTATCATGGTAATTAATGCGCGTGTGGCCACACTACCGTTTGTTCAGTGTGCAACATGAGTTTATCGGAAACGCACGTATGAACAGGTGCTCGAGTTTTCGGAATTATTCCAATCTTAACCATGTCTATGGGATACCCGACAGAAGAATCATAGAAATAGTTATGTATAACGACACACTTGGTGTCGAATCAAACAATGTTTATCATTTCCAAGCACCATAGACAATTCATACCACAGATGTTTAGTTTCAACCGCCATCTTGAAAAAGGATATATTTTACCGTCTAGTTCATTGTCATATCTAGGTAAACTCTAGTGTAACCATTTAACACGGTAATTTAGGCGGTATAATGCGGTAAACGGTAAAGATAGTGTGGCCCTAACATAACACACTTAGGTTGCCGTCAAATCACACAAATATTAAGTTTTCTTTTTCGCCACTAATTTTTTTTAAGTATATGACCACTGCCATCTAGTTTTTAGGCGTATAAAGTCAAAAATAAATAACCTCTTTGATAATTATAAAATGGATTATGACGTGTTATTCCTTTGCCAAACTGACCCGAGAGTAGGTCGATTAAGATGTTTTTTTAATTACATTTCCATGCAGGAAATTTTACGAAATAAAAATACTTTTTATTGTTTTAAAACATGAGGAATGATACAGTTCTGTTACTATGAAAATAGCTAAAGTTTAACAACTCTACAATGATTAGTGAAGGTCCGCCTGCTACTAGCATTCAACAGAATTTGATAAATGTTTCTTTATTCGTCCCGTATGCGTTCCTATATTATCCATCTGATTGTGAAAATTTTAAATATATAATAATTTTTTTTATGTATAAATTAATATTAAATATATAAAGCTATTATGCACATCCGGGAAGTTATGAAAATGAAAAAATATCCACGCGAATGTATGACTGCAACTTAACCCAGAAGTGACTTGTGTGGGTCAGGTGGCAGTATGTGGAAAGGAAAGATTTTCCGAGCAGACAGGTGATATAAGTATGTCTAGTGGAGCCTGCACTACCTCCAACCGTTGATGTCAGGACGTTGTATATGTGCAGGATGAAAATGAATTAACACCAAGTGTCAGGGAGTACTTAGTGTTTTAGCCTGTCCGGTAAATAGACTTAAGTATACGGGTGAGCGACCCCGGCCCCCCGAGCTACTACTGTCTCTTCCTACTCCTTCCGAGATAGTAATATCCTATATCCTATAATCCTATTCCAAAACGCAATGGAGAACTTTAACATTTTTAACCTTATAAAATGGCGGCGTCATGGTTCGCCGCCCGACACGTATCTTTGCCCGCGGGGGCGAAAGATGGGCTGCGGATAACCACTCTGCTACATTCAACGATCGTAGCAGGTGGAAGGGTCTCTGCCTACCCCAATGTGAAAGAGGCGTGACTGTATGTATGTATGTAGTATATACTATGGTCTCTGCCTACCCTTATGGGATGTCGGCGTGAATGTTGGTATGTATGTATGTACCAAGTTGGTGTTAATTTTTTTTTCATCCTGAATTATTGCCACAATAAAGAATGAGTTGCGCTATCTGTCGAGGTTTCTTGGTACTAAATATAGGGAAGAAAGTCATCACAGTCTTCAATGGACTCGATAATGACATATCGTCTTTATCAGTCTAAAGGTTCTATGGAAGAGATCGCATTTGCTAATTGCGATAATATACAGTTTTCATTTCTTGCTTACTATGTTTATAAAATGTGTTGTAATGATTTGTAATAAATAGTACTCTATTCTATTCTAATAGGTATTTATTTTTTTTAAATGCAACATTCACAAATACCTACTTTGTGATATAATTTTACGGGTAACATTTATTTTTAGAGGAATAATTACCGCAGCTATTAAAATGCAGTAAAACAACGTAGGTGGCCATATTGCATTTATTCAAACCGTTTAAAAATAAAACTTAGTTACTCCATTAACTTTATGTTTTCAAACAGTAATTTGCGGTACATTAATTATAATAAGCATTCAGCTGTGACTCCTCATTTAATTATTACTGAGGTCAAACATTGTGTACAGTAGTACAACAAAAATAAATTACAACGCTATCACGCAGTTTTGAAAAGTGCGAAAATATTTCGACTATTTACACGGCAGTGTATTTGCACGGGTAAAATCTTTGTCAGTCATTGGTCGCACATAAGCGCGCCATTGTGGTGTCCCCATGTTACGAGCGAGATAACACGAGCTCATCTTTCATTACATTTCCAACCTTCCGCCTAGTGGAACAAGGCTTTTATAAATTGGTATTTACAATCGGTTTCAATCGGCGTTTGTGAATACCCGTCTGCGCTGACGAAGAATGCCGATTTAACTTATTTTTGTGATACTATTACACATATGTGCTTATTAAAACATCGTGAGCAAATAACAGCGATACAAATTTGTCTACAGCAAAGAAGAACTGAACTGTTCAGAGATCGTGTAACGTGTCATATAACATGTCTGTGTCTGTTTCATTATTCCAGCATAACTCTAAACGCCTGAAACGATTTAGATGTAGTTCTGGTATCGTTAAAAGCCTAACATTTTCCTGGATGGCATCTAATAATTTATCAAAAATATGATGTAGCTATAAAATAAGGCAAACATACATAAGGCAAACACACTTTATATTAATTTTTAATTAAGCTTGTTCCAAAAATAATTCATGTTATTTTATTTATTTATTTACAAATGGAAAACGTACAGCTACTACAATAATATAGACTAGGTATATTCAAGAGATAGCCAATTATAAGCTTTCATGCATAGAAAGTAATTAATTAAACAATATTGTGTGAACAGAGCCGTCACGTCACAGTTAGAAATACACAAACATCAAAAACCTAGAAAAGAAATTCTCATGCAAAGAGTAATAATGACGACGGTGGAACAAAACCCGTAGATTTTAAATAATAAAAATATACATGAACATACATTGTACATGAACATACATTGTACATGAACAGAGGATTATTTGTAATAAGCTTTGATAATATTCACACACACTTATCTCTACCATTTCAACCGATCCGAACCGCGATGACCACAATGAGTTTCTGTGTTTCAACCATTCGGCCACTTGGTCCATCTCTAGCACCCTTAGGACTCTTTTACTCTACTTTTCCAGTTACACACACCGACTACCCGCATCTTAAATGCATAACTTTTTTTGTTGCCTTGTTCACTCTAATGAGTCGCTATTTATTACAATTAAATTCTGAGTATATATTCCTGGGCTTAATTTCTAGATATTTTCAGATTTTTCTAACTACGGTAGGCTATGTCGATCATTCCAGTTCTGTATTAAATCACTTCATTTTGAATGAGGCCGTAGAGAAACTCTGAACGTAACCCTTTTCATAACGTTCTAAACGATTTTGAGCTTACTTATACTAGACCAGAGGTTCCCAGACTTTTTTTCTCATAGACCACATTCAAAATTTAGCTGGTTACGGTGAACCCCTGCAGCTACATTTCTACCATATTCTCAAAACTCGACAAAAAATGTGAAGATTAGAACTAACTATGAAAATTTGCGTTCGCCAACGTAGACCCCCGTCGAGTCTCCCGTTGACACCTACAGTGAGAATTGTTTCATATAGGTTCGTTAAAATAAGTAAGACGCCCCGATAAAAGATATTTATCTAGAGGCGGTAATGGGCCAAATAGGCGACATAAGCACTCGACATGCCTATTATGATCTGCCGAAATAATCACTAGTGTTAACGCTAATCAGACTAGCGTACCTGGACGCAGGCAGGCTGTCAAAACAACCAATCAGACACTGTCTGTTAATATAATACATAAAATAAACATGTTAACACACTTAGGCATTAAGTTGCGTGTCTTACCAGTGAATTCAGTGTCGGCTACGTTGGTTCCACACAATTAATCTGAAATAACGAACTGACCCGTAAGACGACGCCTGCGCCCGCGCATGCTTCGATCACACCAATTCGCATTAAACCCTTTTTCAACTCCGTCGCGGGTGCGTATGTTGCATTTTGAACAAAACATTTGCCACAACCGTTTTATATTCTGTTGTTTTGATGTTTAAGTAAGTTTTTATGTATTGAACTTAGCAAACGGGTTTGAAGTTCATCTACAACTGGTTACTTTTGCTCTTTTTCGATGAAGAATAATTCCTACATAGAAATATCGCAAGTCACGGGGGCTGATTTCAGGGCATGTTAAACTCCTACTAATTAAAAACTGAGGTCGCCTTCATCGATACATTGAAGGATTTCGGGACCCACTATAAATAATCTACAGATACACCTTGGTATATATATATATATATACATATATATATATGTGTGTGTGTGTGTGTGTGTATATATATGTATATATATGTGTGTATATATATATATATATATGTGTGTGTGTGTGTATATATATATGTATATATATGTGTGTATATATATATATATATATATATATATATATATATATAAATCAGATTTTTTGTAAGCACCTAGTCAAATAAACATAAGTTAAAAACAGGTAATTTTTTATATAATTTTTTTAATTATACAATATCTATCTTAAAAAGTTGTATATTGTATTGCAAATGGCAAAAAGTAGATAGTTAGTAGGGACATAAACAAAATCCGGGGGGGAGCAGCTCCCCCCCCCGATACGCCCATGGGCCTTCTCCTTAAAAAGGAGGGATATAATTAGATAATTTACCCAATTCCTACATCATTTTACTCCGCCAAAAACTTGTCACCCACCGTTAATGTATCAATTTATATGAAATAAATTAAATACATTTATTATTACTATTATTACCTACTTCACATCGTAGTAGGCTATCCGCTGTAGGCATGATTGTTACCTTGTAAATTACAAACTATTTATTTATCTATTTTAATAAAATGATGATAACTAATTGTATAATCTATACCTACTATTATAAAATTCTTAAATGTCAAATTTTAAAAAATCAAAGATATTTAAAAACAAACTACTGAAATAGACTAATTCAGGGATTCTGAAACCGAATCCGTCGATGTTTGATTGTTTGTTTATTCGGGCTTCACACAAAAATCAACCGGTAGATTTTGATTAAACTATTACAATCTTAAAGGTATTATTCCGACTTAATTAATGCGGCATGTTTCATCAAAATTGGTCTAGTAGAATTGAAGATACAGCTTGATCCCTGTTTTAGTAGATACGAAAGGTCAAGTAAAAGTGGTTAATATTTTTTATATAAATCTATGATTGTTTCGGGATTTTCCATGTAGCGGAAAATTCGACCCGACATTCACGCGGGCGGAGCCGCGGACAAAAGCTAGTAATATAATAATACTCTGAACAATTTCACACGCATTAGTACCAAACTAGAATTCACTGTCTTGGGTACTAGACAATAATATACATATTTATATAGATAAATACAATACATAAATAGATAAATACGTTCATGATTCGGATACAAACACTTGTGCATGCCTATTAGACTTGCGGGCTAGTACCTACAAACTGAATGCTAGACGAGCCGTTTGCGCGTTCTATAGATGCGGATACAATACGCATTAGACCAGAGATTTCCGGACGTTTTTTCTTCTCATAGAACACTTTCAAAATTTAGATGGTTCCGATGGACCCCCTTCAGTTACATTTCAACCATATTCCCAAAACTCGACAAAAAATGTGAAGATTAGATATAACTATGAAAATTTGCATACGCCAACGTAGACCCCCGTCGAGTCTCCCGTGGACCGCTGGAGGTCCACCTGGACCACTTTGGAAACTAAGGCATTAGACGAACGCTGATCACAGTCCACATAGATCAGAGTTCCTCAAACTATTCGTCTTGCAGATCACTGGCCATGTTTTTCAATTTTGGGTATACCCCCTGCTTAGCTATTATGTATTGTATTTTTGCAAATTAATCATCTTCAAACGTGTATTTGACCGCCGGCTTGGACCCCTTGCAGGTTATCACCGGCGACCAATATAGAGCACTTTGGGTATCGATCAATTAGACGAACTCTACCATCCAGATACATACATACAAAGGCACGCGGCTCAAATCAGTGTTACCTACTCCTACAATAGACAATATACTCGTAGGTGTAATACGCGTAGACATCCCTGCCACTCGTACGATGCCATTTGCTACCACGTTCATAATACGTGCCGCCAACGACTGGAATAGGCCTCCCGCTTCAGTATTTCCGTCCGATTATAGTGAAGGTGTCTTTAAGACCAGAGTGAATAGGTTTTCATTAAGCTAGTATATTTTACCCCCCAGGTTAGACCGCCACTTACCATCAGGTGGGATTGTAGTCAAGTACTGGCATAAATATGGTAAAAAAAACTACATCTCGAAACGCACGCTCTATCTGAAATAATGAAATGCGTTTTTAACGTGAGCCGAGACAAAACCTCGAGTTGATTAGGTATGTATTTATACCCACATGCTAAGACCATCATTCCTAGTCCATATTCGTCCCCAATATAGGAGCACAGACCTCCCCTAATCAGTCCCTAGTCTGCCACGCTGGCCTAGTGCGGATTGATAGACTTTACACATCCATACAGACATACAGGTTTCCTCACGAAGTTATCCTTCTCCATTGAGTATATGTATATCTACAACGTAAACCGTGTTGCAGGACCAGAATCAAACCCACTATCTTTTATAGCACCAACAGACCACCGACGCACTTCATGCCACGATCATGGCTGTCGAACTTGCAGCGCGCGTTGTTAGAGTGGGTGCTTTAAACGTCTTATATGTAAAGGCTTTAAGTAGCTCCCGAAGACCAAAAAATAATCTATTTAAATCAGCAAAGTAATAGCTAAGTATATGTACATATACGTATATGTACGTAAATGTACATATATGTAGTAGTGTAAGTACATATATGAGATAAATATTACCCGCCCTAAAACTAGGTGGCACCTATACAGGACCGGATTTTCCTATAGGCTAACTAAGCTTCAGTCTAAGGCAGAGCTTCCCAGACTTCTTTCTCATAGATCACTTTCAAAATTTAACTGGTTCCGGTGGACCCCCTGCAGCTACATCTCTACCATATTCCCAAAACTCGACAAAAAATGTGCAAATTAGATCTATGGAAATTTGCGCACGCCAACGTAGACCCCCGTAGAGTGTCCGGTGGACCCCTAGGAGTCCACCTGGACCACTTTGGGAACTAAGGGTCTAAGGACTCAAGATTAACAGGGCTCTACATTCAAATCGTTAGCAAAATTAAAATTACACTATTCTAAAAACAGTGAACACTAAAACGCTGGACCGAAAATAAGGAGAATTTCCACGCATATGACTAATAAACAAACATAAAAATATAATTTACAAATTCAAAAATGAGCTGTGAAAGTGCCTCGGGAATAGTTTATAATTTAGTAATTTTCACCTAAATCCAGCACTGCATGTATCTATGATTTGATATAAAATCAAAATACCTTTTATGAGCACAAAACAAAACCCAACTAAACAAAATTATTTGTGAAAACATCTACAATAATAAAAGACGTCATTCTCTCTGTCAGTATTGTTTAGATAACTGCCCGCCGCGCGTATTGTGTCCGTGTGCACTACGCCTAGAGTAGCGACACACCCTAAATAGTCCAAAAGATTAATGAAACATTAATTTATGAAGATTCTAATCGATGTATCTGTCAAAGTTTCATACTAGCAACATGAAAAAAGAATCTTGCCTAACTACCTTCCTCTTTTATTAGTCCGTTTGAGTGTCCAAGTAGAAGTTTACAGAACAAAGACCCTTCCCAATTTTTAATTATTTATTTTAAACCAATTCAACTAGCTACCATTATATTTAGTAAGGCATGCTAAGGACCTGGTAAATAGTATTTAATTTTATGTATTACATACTTAAGCATAACTTAAAATATGTATTTATTTCTTTCTTATTTTTGACAAAAAAATGTTTTAAATAATGAAACACCGTTTACGTTTCGTTTCTTAAAATTATATCTAGATAAAGATTTCCTCGTCAAAATCCAAGAACTGCATCGCGAACGAACTGCATAGTTGTGTTATAGGTAAAGAACGTACCTATATTAAAATTTGCTAATAAATAAAGATTATTTATAAACAGATATTTCCAATGTTTACTTATGTAGATATTTACTGATAAGTTAGGCCTAGTGTCAGTACCGTTGCGAGGCGGGGAGTGTGCGGCGGCGCCGTGCTCGGCGGCGCTGCGCGCCATGATGGCCGCGATCGAGAAGTCCGTCGCTCTCGTCTTGCCCTCCTCGGCCACCATCCTCTCGGCCCCCGGCCTCCAGCACTCCGCGTTTTCCACATCCATCAAACACCCCTCAATACCTCAGTCCTGCACGCGTCTCATCTGTGCCAAACATGTTTTCACCGACAGCGATCGCTACATTGTTTCCATTTCTTCATTTTCGTACTATTTTTCATGGATTTACAAATTATCTATTTTATTTAAACATTTTTATATTAAAAAAAATATTTAATAGCTATTTTCACAAAATAAAAAATCGATGCACTATTAATTAATTAATCAAGTAGCGAGATCGTTAAACGCGTGTTTGAAATTTAGTTAAAATCATCCGTAAGCACGCACGAACGAAAACGATGCGGCGTCTGAGCGCGGACTGAACGCGCGGAGAGGCGCGGGCGCGGGGCGGGCGGAGCAGGCGCGGCGCCGCCCCCGGGCGCAACCACTGGCCGCGCGACCCGCTGTCACCGGGCCCCCGCTCCCCCGCCCCGCACACCGGCTCCCCCACACTCAGCGTTTCAATAACAATCAAATAATATTCGGTATTTGTTTAGGTCTATTACAAATTACACATCATGAAATAATAAAGGGTATTCATAAAAATACCGACTAGTTCCATATTTTTAAGTCAATTTCCTATAAAAATAAACATTTAAATTCAAACATTTTTTCAGGCAACTAAGAAAATATTCTTAAATATTGCTTCAATTTTAGACGCGCGCGCATACAGCGAACGAGTACGCGCACCGCCCATTATACTGATAAATACATCAGAGCGAGACAGCGATACTACACACAAGCTCATTCTCCATGCGTTAGAAAGAGCTAAAACTATATCCATACCATTAATTAAGACTGCTACTACATCTTTTATGATAAGTAGTGACGTTTACAGTTTCAAGTGAACTTAATAAGTCTTGCATTAGATTAAAATTATAATGAACGAATATTTGTATTGATTGTTAGTTACTAAATGTAAAGTATTAACTATAGATATAAATTTAAAAAAAATGTAATAATATTGTAATAATATTTTGGGCACATTTCTTTCACAAACACCGATTTAACCCCAATTTAGGATTCCCTGTATCTTGGGTACTAGGATATACTTACTTATATAGAGAAACGTTAATACATGGATACCTAGATAATAAACATCCTCGGGTAAACATTCGTGCTCATCGCACAGTTTGTCCCTACGAGGGTTCGAACCAGGCACCAATTTGCACAAAAAGCAGGGCCACCGAATGATCAGTCAATAAGACATCCTAAAATACAATTACAATTAACAATGTACTTATTTATTAAAATTATGGACCTCTATGTAAAATTTTAAATTAGTACATTTTATGTATTTCCAAAATAGTATCTATTGAATTATTCTGTAATTCTATATTCTGTAATCTATCATATAGAATTAGTCAGAACGATATTACCTATAGTCGGCACTAGCTGGCTGGGGGTTGAAATGATGATGATCAACTGATATATTGTAAAAAAAAATCGGTTACTTTTTGATTTAACTGTCCATTCTTCCGAAAATCAACGTTTTCACTTATTTTTGTACAATTACCTAGGACCGGGTCCGTCTTGTTTATCTTTCTTTATTGAAGCAGGATCTATCGTAGGTAGATAGATAGAGTACTCTTTATTGTACACCGATTAATAACTAATTCTTTACACAACATAACAATACAAAAGTGTATATTGGGCGGTCTTATCGCAGACAGATCTAGGTGTACCAGCCTACCTGGTAAGGTATCCTTATGTACCTATAGGCTTATTTCCGCCGATTTTCTATTGAGGAACTCTGCTATATGGACCCCATAGTGTTTTAGTTACTACAATCACAAACAAGCGAACATTAGGTATATGCTGTAATAACATACAACTTTCATCATCATTAGCGTCACCCATGGAAGTCCAACGCCCGACGTAGGGCTCTCCCTTAAATGGAATGGATTTACCACAATCTCCGCGCTTAAATTTTGTATAACAGAATAACGTTGCTAACCATTATCCCGATACATACCTCAGCTGATTCTCAGAGCATCCACAGAAAGAAATGGAGTGACTCTATTATATCTAACGCCGCCGTTACACAACTAAAATTAAAAAAAATCTAATTTTTTTAAGTTTCAAGGCATTCTGAGTGACCGTTTTCTTTTTTGAAGCAAGTTGACTTCTGAAAATTTACTCCCTCCGCCAACCTGTAACAGTATGTATCTAGACATACAGATGGAAACCTACGCATTTACATACCCATTGTTGTTAATTTATTTATTTTAACCGTGCTAATGTCACATAATTTACGATAGAAACCATATACACAATAACCAATCTACGATTTTTCAAAATGGAATGGGTAAATTTATTTATTTACATATTCATGAAAAACCTACAGCTACTAAATGATACATGTAAGACTACTGAAAGTTCACTGACACTCTCGCATCCAAGTTCCGCTCTTTAAAACTGTTAACGCCATCTAGATTTGCTATGAAAAATGTCATTGAGTACTATTTTTAATCTGTGGTGTCTCAATTTGTCTATCTACAAGAGAGTTTTGGTTTATTGTGTACCTATATTGATATATAAAGTTTATTGTGATATTTAATACATAAGTTTGGTGTTGTTTTGCGTATTAATCGTCAATAATCGTGAACAATGTTGAATATTGGAATAAAACTCTGATTAACACTTCTCTCCTGCGGATACTCTTGCTCAGTCAATGTGTTAATCTGATAATCTTCGATTTGGCGTCAAAACTCCCAAGAAGAAATATAATGTGATACAACGGTATTTTATTGTTAAATTGACGAACTACGTGTATAAAATGATGACTTAGCTTAAGGGTATTAGATATCAGGCCATAAAATACTTGAAAAAATCTATTTACGTATTTTTTACGTGTCAATTTATGAAATAAATAAACTCTAGGTTTTGATCTAGCGTATTTTTTACAAAATCAATAAAACTCGTGCACCAATATTTTGTTCTTTGTAGAGAACAAAGACGATCTAGTGGAAATAAGAGTCATGATTGCCAAGTTGCTTTGTGCTTTAGCATTCAATCCGGTGGTCTGGGGATTTAAATCCGACCAAGCACTGATTTCCTTCACTATTAGAAGGCTCCAGGCTGGTGAGTCCCCATGGGTCCCGGTGTATGAATGACACTTGTCGACGCAGGGATTGTGTGGACTACAGCCAAACGGTTATTTGACGACGGAGACATCTCCTTAACACATTAACCACCACAATGTTGAAAAAAAAAATGTCCCCCTAGATCAAGGGCGTTTTGTACTAATATTACTTGTAATTGTGAAATAAAATCAGGTATAACTCGGAATTCAGTTATAATGGACGTTGGGGTCTTAAAGTGTTGGAATGGCGATCCCGAATCGGAAAGCGTAATGCGGGTAGACCCCCGACTAGGTGGACCGATGACATGCTCAAGGTCGCAGGCAATCGGTGGATGCAGGTGACTCATAGCCGCTCATTGTGGTGATCATTAGAGGAGGCCTATGTCCAGCAGTGGACATCGTGGAGTGGGTTGATATAATGATGATTATGACAACTCTGAAATAGATTTTTTTTAATTTTTCAAATACATATTCTAGTCCGCAATCGAGGTTGCAATAGCAAGTGAAACCCGTACGGCGGTACACGCGGCATAATACACGTATGTTACACGTACGCCGTGCCCCAGACGCGGCTCACCCACGCGTCTCGCGGCCCGAACACACGCAAAACTGAGACACGACATACATGGCTCATGGCGGTTAACGTGTTCGCTGATTTAAGTCAGGATCTGCTGATGTCCAGAAATTGCTATGGTAAAGAATGACAATCAGTTAAAAATATATTTAATACTTACTAACATTTAAAGCCTATATACGTCACCCGTCCATTAGGACAATAAGCTTATCAATGATTCATGCGACGCTACAGCACCTACTACCCATACATACACTCACAAGTGAAATGATGTTAACGCACGTACCTACGTTGAATGCCCGACGCGGCGCCTTCCTTGTACCCGGCAAGCATAACCAGTGAGATATCCCCAACATCACATAAGATATTGTTACGTCGACGGAATACGTCACTTTGCATAAGTAGGCATCATGGTTGGCATAACTTCCATTCTATCAGTTACAGTAGGGCTACCACTCGCCGTGTATGAAACTTATGACTCTGAACACAGATTATCTTCCAGCACCTGGTCAACAAAATTCCACTCGAGATAGATCAGACCTGAAACACTTACTCGTACTCACATCGATTAATCTCTAGAGTAGTAGTTTCTAGATACTCCCATGGAATACTCGCGTGAGTATATACCAATTAGAAAGAAATGTATCCTGTAGGAGAAAGATTAGCGCAACAGTTGTATGAACCAAGTAAAAAACAAGTGAATTACATAGATGCTCTCAAATTGAATAAATATGTGAAGAAGGTGGTGTGTAACAGCACCCCATACAAGTAGTTACATATACTTTATATGGTTGTGGGGGTGAATGCATGTGTTGTATAAATAAGAAACAAACTTGAATGACTCCTGTTTATCCCCACATAAAATATTGATTTACAAATATAAAATATTATAATGTTAAAATATTATAATTTTTTGTTAAAGTATTATAATTTTTCGCATCGTAGCCAACCCGAATCTTCCTTTGTTAGTAACCTAGCAACGACGCTCGAAATCCAAAGAAGAGTGTGTGCGGCCAGGAACGAGCTGTCACATGGTAATAGCTTTTATTCGCAGCTTCGCTCGCGTCGATGTCTTTAAATACAGGTCAGAGACCGTTCAAAATACTTTTTTTTCTCTCGGGAACAGTATCTTTTTCAGGATAAAAGTCAACATATATATTTTTTACACCCCTAACAACGTGTCTACAAAATTTCATGATGATCGGTCGAGTAGTTAAGACGTGAAAGCGTAACAAATAAACAAACTCATTCGCATTCATAATATTAATTAGGATGAGTATTCCTAACAAGAAATAGATAACTTCAATTAGAATACAAAGACATTGCGACAGCCCTTCCTGCGCGGTAACAACAGCGCCAGATATCCACACAACTATAAACCGCCCGATGCTCCCTCAACCTCTCGCATTATTTGTGAAAATATGAAAAATACTGCGTACTTATGGAGCAATAACTCTCTGGCTGACGCATTAAGAACCATTATGAGCGCTCGGATGTTTTTCAATTTGGTAGAATGGCGTCTGCGGCGTGCGGCTTTATGCGATGTGTACTTACCTATTAAATGCGTGCGGTCGCGCTTGAACTGAAATTTAAATATTACATTTTTTTTTTAATTTAAGGCAATGACAACATTGTAATTATTTGTGAGCAAATTTATTAAAGTTGAACGGAAATATAACATAAAATACTAATCAACTTCAAAGTACTTAAATACAAACTTAGTATCATTATCAGCTCATGCTCATTGCTGAATATGTGTACTCCTCCATAAATGGGAGGGATTTGTAGTCATCACGTTTAATGGGCGTCTTGAAGATAATATAATATACCTCCAAACTAGGATTTCCTTTATCTTGAGTACTAGACTATATAGATAACTAAACACATATACAGATAAAATGATGATGACGATACACAAATATGTCCATAAGTGGGATACAAAATTTGTGCTCATCACACAGTTTGCCCCTATCGGGATTTGAACACGAGTCTCATTAGCACAGAAAGTACGGCCACGACTACTGTGCTAGTCAGTCATCAATAGTCAACAGAGTCATCGGGGATGTAGTCGATGTTGGTTTAACGCAGGATAACGCATGTACGAGAAGAAATGGAGTCACGCCATCATTATGGCTCGCTACACAGTAAGCATGTAACATGTAGCCCCCTAATGGTAAATAGCTACTGTACAACCCGTAGATATTTACAAAAGGTACGAAACAAGATGTCCCATTCCAATGTAGAGATGTGTTCATCTGAACATAGAGATCTCTGAAACTCTAAACTGTACTCTGAAGATAGAGTTGTACCAGCCTCTGGCGTTCCTTGGCACCTAACTGCAACATCAGCGCTCCCCGCGCTGCTGTTTGACAATAGATTAAAAACAGGTGGTCCTGCTCTACCTCTACATCCAATAAATGTATTAGGAAATGAGAATATTGCGAATAATGCTACAAGTCAAAACACTCACAACACAACATTGTGACGCCATGTGAGGAAGTAATATTTCATTCACAAGATCAACACCATTCACAAGCGGCAGAAATATAAAATAGTGCTAAAATAAGCTTCTTTATGACTCGAAACCGAATTCGTTCGCCTATTGTGAATGTTGCGTAGAAAGAAACCGCCAAGTGCAAGACCACGTTCGGCGCCCAACGTTTTTTTTTTTCAATTCCGAAATCGAGCAGTGGCAACGCCAATGAGCCTTTGAAAGCCACGAAATATTTATGTTGGGACACACATGGCGCTGGCCACACAGGACGCCATGTTGCAACATTAGAAAGCGGCTAAGTTATTAGTTTTCGCGTAAAAACTTAACGCAATCAAATCAACGACATATCGGTCACGCGTCAACCGTGACATAAATGTACAGCCGACGGCTGCTGGTTCGGAAATTGCTTTTCAATGCGTGTTGGAATAACAATGCTGTTTGATTTGATTGCCTTTAGTTTCATATTTTGTTTTTCCGTGTCTATTAACATTGCAATCAACTTAGTATTACATAGTAGTATTCAATAGGTTGTATCACAATATTAAAGCCTGGAATACACATACGACGTAGTAGCACATAAGCATGCTAGTTTCGAGCATATAATAGCAATTAGCACGTGTATACGAAAAGAGCATGCTTGTGAACAAGCACGCTACTAAATCGCAAGCCGGTCTATTTTTCGTGCTAGTTAGCACACGGTGTGAGGCGCGGGGGAGAAAGCGGCGGCTCCAAAGCAAGTCTGAACGTGTATTCTATGCGAGCATGCTACTTGATTTGTTTGCCTGGGTACGCGTAGTCACGATGGCTCGATGGGGCGATGACAAAACTTTAAATTTTATATTTCATTACCGAAATTATGAGTGTTTAT